>OZ020537.1:20550417-20633716 GCA_963971435.1 Lasius platythorax | reverse complement strand
AGTGCTTCGATTATTCATTACTTTACTAATTATGGCGGATTACAATCCAGAGGAAATAGTCGACATGATAAAAATAGTCGGGTTGTGTAATGACAATATGAAAGCAGCGGAAAGGATGTATGCCGCAAGATATCCCCTCAGACGACACCCAACGCGCAGGACTATGAAAGCATTGCTTCGTCGGGCTCAACAGGGTCATTTAAAACGTAACAGGAAGAAGACTGGCCCACAAGATAATAAGATTTTGGTGACGCTGGCAGCAGTAGAACAAAATCCCCACATCTCGACAAGGATGATTCAAAACAAGCATGGTATCCCACAAAGCACGGTAAGTCGAATATTGAGATTAGAGAAATTCCACCCCTACCACATTACTTTGACACAGCAGCTCCAAGCTGGAGACTTTAACCGTAAGCTTCAATTTTGCAACTGGGCTAGAAATCAATATCGGACGAACCAATCTTTCTTTACACACGTTCTGTTTACAGATGAAGCAACATTTAACAACAGAGCAGAACTGAACCGACACAACTGCCATTATTGGTCTAATAACAATCCACAATGGCAGCAAAGCGTAAAGCACCAGCATCGGTGGTCGATTAATGTTTGGGGTGGCATTATCGGAACCCATGTAATTGGACCTCACTTTTTCGAAGGTAATTTAAATAGGGAAACTTACTTGCAATTCCTACAAAACGAGTTGCCAAATCTCCTCAAAGATGTAAATCTCCATATACGTCGTAGGATGTGGTGGCAGCAAGATGGTGCTCCTGTCCACAGGAGTCGTTTGATCGTCACATACGTCAACGAAAAATTCCACAGAAGGTGGATTGGAATAGGTAGTCAAACCCAAGAGTGGCCACCAAGATCTCCCGATCTCACGCCTATAGACTTTTTCCTGTGGGATTATGTCAAAGAAAAAGTGTACGCGACACAACCTACAACTATCGCGGACATGAAATTACGAATTGACGCGCTTTCCGAGATATCACTGGCGGTACATTGCGAAGATTCGAAAATAATTTTCGATTACGCGTGACACAATGTATCGATCAAAATGGAGGTGTGTTTGAACATTTGCGATAAGAAATTGCGTGGACGTGAGAAACAAGGGGACTCACGGAAATCAAGCACTCCAAACGTGAGAGGCAAGGGGACTCACGGAAATCAAGCACCCCAAACGTGAGGCAAGGGGACTCACGGAAATCAAGCACCCCAAACGTGAGAGGCAAGGGGACTCACGGAAATCAAGAACCCCAAAGGGAACAGAAACCTACTACGTCCACGCCGTTGTTCCTGGGTAGCGCTAAAAGTGGGGATAGAAATTTACAGTAGTAAGAGTTTAGCACAACCATTAAATCCTTTTGCACGAACAATACAGGTGGAGTCAGTCTGGGTTTTGTAAGCTTTGAAGTTTCATATCTCTGGAACGGCTTATGCAAATTACACTTATAGGTAATGTTTTATAAATGTCTCGACAAGATCTACAACTTTTATCTCAAAAAAAGTCGAGTTCCATTTAAGAAATTAGTCACCTTCAAATTTTCTTGAACACGATGACACCTGTGACACGACTTACGTCGGGATCATATGGCCTCCTTCGAACCAAACAACTTTTGTCTGAAGTATTTTTTTATACAATCAATAATAAAAAAGTTTTTGGGGATGGTACATTAAAATGAATCACCCCGTATATCTTCAGTGACACAAGAAGAAAATGAATGGATAAGAATCGCAGAAGAATTTAATATAATTTGAAATTTTCCAAATTGTATTGGAGCAATTGATGGAAAGCATTGCCGAATTCAAGCTCCACCTAATTCAGGCAGTACTTTTCACAATTACAAAAGTTATTTCAGTCTTATATTAATGGCAATTGCAGATGCTCGATATCGATTTATTTGGGTTGACATTGGAGATTACTGTATATATTATTACAAGACTACTACTATAAAAACAAGATCTGTCAAGAATCTGTACAGATATTTTTTTATGTTTCAGGTTCTCTTAATGATGCTGGAATCTGGTCAAATACTACAATAAAAGAAGCATTTGAAAATAACACATTGTTTATACCAAAAGCTCGTCCTTTGCCTGACACGAATTGTTTACTACCATTTTGTCTTGTTGGTGATGAAGGTTTCCCGTTAAAAACATATTTAATGCGTCCATTTGCAAAAAGAAATTTACGAAATAATGACCAAAAATATTTAATTATCGACTTTCAAGAGCACGTCGGGTCGTTAAAAATACTTTGGGATTCTTGTTTCACGATGGCGCATTTTAGAAAAACCATTAGATTTTAAATTAAGTACTATAGAAACAATTATTCGAGTAGTAACTTGTTTGCATAATTACATTATAACTACTAACACAGCAAACAATCAATATTTACATATATGAAGGAGTGGTAGATCACGAAGATGCTAATGGTGAAATAATACCAGGAAATTGGCGAAATCTAATAAGAGAAAATGGAAATTCCATTAATCCTTTAGGACGAATCGGTGCTAACGTTGGTACAGCTGCTGCCATCAGACAACGTGAAATTCTCACTCAATACTTTGTTATGTCTCGCGGTGCGAAGGCATAGAAATTCGGGATCGTTGCCGAATGAGGAGCTGGGGCCCCGGGATCGTCAGGGTCTCGGAGATTAATAACTCACTCCACTTTTAATTATTTCACTTTTTTATTCAATAAACAGTTCACTCTTATTCGCTAGCGCGTATTTATTTAAATATACCTTTCCGCGCTTGGTTAAGTTATATCGTTAGCGATTTGCTGCGCGTTAAACTTATGGTTATTCTATCACTCGCGACTTTGGCGTGGTAAGCGATTCCCGTATTAGCGAATGGTTAATTGATTGGTTATTGATCAGAATTGATTCACGACTGCCCGGCGCGCGTCTGCGGCGGGCCTTTTATTCCCTCGTTATTTCCGGGATTTTCGGGGACGCGATCAAAGTCCAAGTGCAAGCGAAGCAAGTTTAAAGTTGAACCTTTTCGCTTGCACTTTCGCAAGTTTTTCGGGCGATTGCGCGTGAGTTGCTGTGCGAGCATTTCGCGCGGTCAACGCCCTTTGATTTCGACATCTTTTATATTAAAATGTGGTTATAGCTTCCGGGCTATAACAACTTTGTTTCTGAAGATGGAAGTTTTTCGTGGCAATGGGAACAAATATAGCAAATTTAGTATATGTAACTTTAGTATAAACTTTAGTATATAACTAATATCTTAGTATATAATTTAATTTAGTTTATAAAACTTATAACTTTTTATTGCATAACTTATTTTGTATAACTATAATGATATTGTTGTCTTCATCAACAGTAATAAATACAGACTTTTCTCATAAATAAAAGAGTTTTAAATAAAGTTTTTTTAGTAAGTCTTTTATTAATTAAAAAATATAATTTAACATTTAAAAATATAACTTTTATATATACATTTTTTTTATAAAATAGCAATATTATTTATAAAATACATTTTTTAAGACACATGTAATATAAATAAGTATTATGTAATATAAATAAGTATTTAAAAACTTAAAATAAAAAAATGTATGAAAAAATAATTTGGTTGAAATCATTTTTTTTGTTGCAAAAACAATCTTACATCTTTTCTGAAATAGAAGAAAAAAAATCAAAAGTAGCCTACAAAATTAAAAATATTTTTTTCGCAAAACATTCTAACATATTATATAAAGAACACTTTGCAAAAGTTGAGTAATAATGTATAAGATTAATATTGTCAGATTAATAATTAATACTAAAAAAATAATAACTTCAATATATAAGACAACGCACAATAGATTAAATATTAGAAATAGATATAAATATTAAATATTTGAAAAAAATTTGGAATTGTTTCAATTCAACAATAAAAAATGAAAATAATTAACGCATCATTATTAATTAAAGCATTAATTAGCAAATAAAAATTAGAGATAATTAATCTATTCTGTTTCTTCGAAGCAAATATAATTCCAAATTTTTATTTTTAATATTTCATATTTATTTCTATTTCTAATATTTTCTTTATTATGCATTAGATCCAACTAGTCTACTACTTTATAAATGGCTACAAATAATATATTATAAAAAAACTTTGGCAAGATTAAAAAAATAGATTTTCTAATTATAAAATATATAAATTATAAAATATTAAATTAATAAAATATATAAAATATTAAAAGTAAAAAACAAAAAATCTTGAGTATCAAAGTATTGCCTTTTTAATGGCTATGTTTAAAATGAAAAAAACCTTTGGCAATAAATATTAAAATATAATTATTAACTTATATTTTATGATCTCTCTTCATACTTTTGAATTATTTGAAGTACTTCGATAAGACATTGAGTCTTATTTTTAGCAGAAACATAGTTTAATCCTTCTTCTAAAGCGGACATGTATCCATCTGTTTTACGCTTTTCATTACACATTTGTGATGAAATTGTTTTCACAGCCGTAGAAATTGCAGAGCCTGCTTCCGCCAAATCACGATCAATTTGATCTTTATTCTTCTACGTTTAGCAAATTTGATGACAGACAACGGTACTTATATATATATATAGATATATATATAGATGAAAGGATCATATTATTCGTTTACACAAAGATAAAGAGAAACAAGAGAGAGAAAGAGAGAGAGAGAGAGAGAAAGAGGGAGGGAGGGAAGGAGGGAGGGAGGAAGGGAGGGAGGGAGGGAAAGAGGGAGGGAGGGGGAGGGGGAGAGAGAGCAGAGGAGGGATTGTTAGGCTAAGAAAAATAGAAAATACGTTGAAAAAGCACACGTTTCCGTAGAACCAATAGTTTTCGAGAAATCGAACTTGAAAGTTTTTCGGTTTTCGCGATCTCTATTTTTTGTTTACGGAGATTAAGAGGAACGGCGGATATTTGGCCTTGTTGCTCCCTGTCTCGGAGCGCGTCACTAACCAGGTAAGGAACCCGCGACTGTCGATCGTTGGACAAATTTTTTTTTCAAAGTCCCGTAACTTGGAAACGATGAGAGATACGAGGTTCGACCAGATCTCGACGAGACGGGTCCGACGGCGATAATATATCTCGTACCGTTAACGAGTTACGGGATTTTAAAGAGAAAACGGAGCGAAAGATTCGACCCGCGGTTTTAAAAGGTTTCGTAACCGGGGAACGGTGAAAGATACGAGGTTCGACCAAAAGACCTTTCTCGTACATCTCGACGAGATCTACGAGACGGGATCGATGGTGATACCGTATCTCGTACCGTCGACGAGTTACGGGACTTTGAAAAATAAGTCGTGTTTAATTATCTTCCTTTCCGTTTCAGCAGCAGCGTTATAAACAGCGTTCTAAGCAGCATAAGCAGCGAGCGGCGAGAGAACTGTAAGTAGAACGATAATAGATGTAAAAAATTCTTCTTTCAAAGTCCCCTAATTCGGAAACGGTAAGAGATGATGTTCGATTAAAAGAAAAACCTCTCGTACATCTCGAGACGAGTTGTACGAGAAGGATTTGGCACCGATCTCTCGTACTCTAATCGTTTACGAGTCGCCAGGCTTTGAAAGACAAATTAGGCTTGCATCATTTTTTTATTTTCCTTTCACGTTACGTCTATAAATGTCTGAAAGTCTAAAGAGGAAGTGGAGCAGCTCCTCCCCTTCTTCCATCTCCTCGAGTAAACAGGAGGAGAAGGAGGAAGTGGTTGCTTCAAGGCAGTGGTACAGGGCCGTGAGAAGGGAGTGGGCGAGGAGGAGGAAAAGGAGAGAGAGAAGAGAGAGGGAAGAGAGAGTGAGAAGGGAGATGGATGAGTACGAAGTATTCATCAGACGGATCCCGCATATGTTGCCGGAGGAGGTAAGTAAAGAAAAAGAAAAAAAAATTCTGTGGGTTTCGATCGCTCACAGATCAATCGCGGGAGATCAATGTGTTTCAAGTACCGGTCTGAAAATTGTGTATCTTATGAATCGATCACTGCGAGTGGTTGTGTCCAATCGGGACTGTGCGAGCAATCGGAACTGTGCGAGCAATCGGAACAACCCCTTAAAATCATAAAGAAGGTCGTAGTAGATATTAAACTCTATTCGCGCGTTTCAGAGAATGGAACAATGCGACGATCTTGATTTGGAGATCGCGTGGTTTCACTACGCGTTCGATACCGTCGGTAGCGGCGCAGAGGACGGCGGCGGCCGCTCAGAGTCGGTATCGAGCAGCTCCCCCTCACGGTACAGGAGCGCGTTCTCGATGGACAAAGGAGAGAGAAAGGACGAGGAGAGGTATCCGATGGTATCCGAAGGAGAAGCGCCGGTGGCAAAGGTGGCGGAGGTGACGGAGGAGGAGGAGGAGAAGGAGGAGGAGGTAGAAGTACGGCTATGTATATTTGGAGCGGGGTGCGAAAATTTCACTTCCCACGAGGGTATACAGGGTCGCAAAAGTAAACCAAAATTGGACTATACCAATCGATAGTGAATCGCGAGAAACGCGTTTTGGAACACATGATTTTTTTTCTCTTTCTTTCTTTTTTTTCTTCCATGTCCCTCAGGTCAGTAAGGGGTCGGAAAACCAGACATCGAGGAACGGCACCCGGGGGGTCGTTGGAACCAAAAATTTGCAAATTCCTCCCAAAAGCTCATTATCGTAGGACCAATAGTTTCGGAGATATCGAATTTCAAAGTTTCTTCGGTTTTTGCTATCCCTATTTTTTGATTACGGAGATAAAGGAACGGGAGACGAGGGGATCGTTGGGGCCAAAAATGAGCAAGTTCCTCCTAAAAGCAGATCATTGTAGGACGAATAGTTTCAGAGATATCGGATTTCAAAGTTTTTTCGGTTTTCCTATTTTTTTGCTTACGGAGATTAAAGAACTGGACCCGGGGGAATCGTTTGGGCCAGAAATTAGCAATTTTCTCCCAAAAGCCGATCGACTTAGGATCAATAGTTTCCGAGATATCAAATTTCAAAGTTTTTTTCGGATCTCGCGATTCTTATTTTTTGCTTACGGAAATTAAAGAACTAGACCCGGGAGGATCGTTTGGGTAAAAAATTAGCAATTTTCTCCCAAAAGCCGATCGACGTAGGATCAATAGTTTCCGAGATATCGAATTTCAAAGTTTTTTCGGTTTATCGAGTCTATTTTTTGTTTACGAACATTAAGGAACGGGACCCAGAAGAATCATAGGGGCCAAAAACTAGCAAGTTCCTTCCAAAAGCCGTAGGACCAATAGTTTCCGAGATATCGAACTTGAATGTTTCGATCGAGTTTTTTCGGTTTATCGAGTCTCTATTTTTTGTTTTCGGTGATCAAGGAACGGGACCCGAGGAGATCGATGGGGCCACGAATTATCTATTTCCTCGCCAAAAGCCGATCGTCGTAGGACTAATAGTTTTGGAGATATTGAATTTCAAAGCTTTTCGGTTTTATCGATCTCTATCTTTCGTTTAAGAAGATTAAGGAACGGGACCCGGGGGGATCTTTGGGACCGAGAATTTGCAAGTTTCTCCCCTCGAGCTCATTGTTGTAGGGCAGACAGTTTTGGAGATATCGAGTGTCAAAATTTTTTCGTTTTATTCGGTCATTGCAATTTTTATTTTTCGTTTACGGAGATGAAGGAACGGGAGATCGTCGGGGCCGAGAATCAGCAAGTTTCTCTCCTCAAGCTCGTCGTCGTAGGATTGATAGTTTCGGAGATACCGAATTTCAAAGTTTTCGGTTTTTGGAATTTCAATTCTTTTTTGTTTACAAAGATGAAGAAACGGGACCCGGGGGGGTCTTCGGGGCCGAGGATCTGCAAGTTTCTCACCTCGAGCTCATTGTCGTAGGACCAATAGTTTCGAAGATACGACATTCAAAGTTTTCGGTTCCTGCAATTCTTATATTTTTCTCGTTTACGGAGACTAAGGAATGGGACCCGGTGGGATTGTTGGGCCCGAGAATCGGTATGATTCTCCCCTCAAACTCATTGTCGTAGGACCGATAGTTTCGGAGATATCAAATTTCAAAGCTTTTCGATTTTTTCGATTTCTATCTTTCGTTTAAGGAGATTAAGGAACGGGACCCGGGAGGATCGTTGGGGCCGAGAATTTGCAAGTTTCTCCCCTCAAGTTCATTGTTGTAGGGCCGATAGTTTCGGAGATATCGAGTGTCAAAATTTTTTCGTTTTATTCGGTCATTGCAATCTTTATTTTTCGTTTACGGAGATTAAGGAACGGGACCCGGTAAGATCGTCGGAGCCAAAAATTAGCAAATCTCTCCCTTCAAGCTCATCGTCGTAGGACCGATTTTTTTTGCGAGGGAAGAAGGAAATGCATTATGCACACCAGTTAGCCCGTACTAACCGGTAGTGTGGAACTCTCACCCACTAAAACCTCCCAATGCGACCACCTCTGGTCTTAGAGTCGGGAACCCGGGGACCCGCTGGCGCATGACGATCCGGGATCCCAACAACCTATACATCTTTCGTAATCCTACCCAAAACCCGTGCGCCGGTCCCAGAAAACCCCACCCCCCTTAAGGCTCCCGCCCAACCCTACCTCCAATTTCCTAAATCTCCCTCCCATGTGTGTGTGTGACTCTACATGTAGTGAATGATGTTTTCCTGTATGTGTATGTATTCTGAAGACTAACTTTAAAGTGTAGATTTAAATTTTCCAAATTCACCCTAAAGCCTTTATGTAAGTATTAACCCTGTATGTGTGTGCAGTGCAGAAATTCCTCCCAAAACTTGCCCCATTTTTCCATTCCCCCATCCCTGTGAATCTGAGAGATCCCAGACCCTCGCTAGCACGAGGGTTGGGACCCACCGAGGAACAGAGACCGACGAACAGTGAGTCAGACGTAGAAACGATTCCACGTACGCAGATTCCGGGCAACCACGGACAGCGGTTCTTTCGTGAGAGAACACCACCATTCGTGGTCCCTCCTCCTAACAGAACGCAAAACAAAAGCAAACAATCACACGACACAACACCACTAGACAAAACAACACAGAGATGAACAAAAAACAAACGGAAGAACAAAGAGAAGAAAGGAACCAATGTAATAAGGGAATGAAGAATAGAGTTTCAAGATTGAGGAAAAAGACAATAACTATAAAGAAATGATGAGCGTATATACACATACGAGTCGAGTCGTCTCGATACCGATATCGACTACTCCGACCCATCATCCCCTGAGGACCGGGGATTGAGACTCGGAATCCTCTCACGTCTCCTCTCCTCCTCTTCCTTCTCCCTTATGACCTTCTCCGCATACGCGGAAAAGGCCAGCCATGCCTCCTTCGACTCAGTGATGGAATCCACCACGTCACCGAGGGTAAAGTCCCTTGGAAGCTCCAGTTTCCTCTTCAAAATAATCCTTTGAGGATCCCATGCTGGGCACTCCCTTAGAGTGTGCATCGCATCGTTCTCCTCTCCACAATAGTCGCAGTCCCTGTTGGGTCTCTTTCCGATGCGACAAAGAAACCTGCCAAAGCATCCATGGCCTGTCATAATTTGAGTTATGTAAAAAGAGATGCTCCCAGCCTTATGCGTTAACCATTTTTCGAGCCTGGGAACTATTGCCATTTTTGTATATTCGCCCAAAGTGTTTGGGCGTTCCAAAAATGCACGCCATTGCCAAGAATTCTTGTTCCATTAACTCTTCCTTGGTTTCCTTCGAAAGTTCACCACTTTGTATTAGCCTTTTAATTCCAACGTATACCCGCTTTCGCATTGGAGCCAAGAACCTAGTTGGCGGCAGTCTAGCAAGGAACAAGGCCGCGTTGCTCGAGACCGTCCTGTATCCGGAGATTACGCGTTGAGCGATAGAACGTTCCAGTCTGGTGAACATAGTTCTCCATATCCATCGATTCAATACCGTTGGCTCTTCCCAAACCGGGGCACCATACATCATGACCGAAAAGACTACATTCGCGAAAAGCCTTCGCCTTCTCTCGTCGGGGCCTCGTAAATTTGGCATAAGCCGATTTAAGGCCCGAATGACACCATCCGTTTTTTCCTCTACATACTTAAAATGTGCGCTAAAGGACCATTCAATATCTATATAGATCCCTAAATATTTTTACGCTCGTAGCAACTTTGATAGGAATATCGCTAACTGTTATTGATCTAGGTACCCTTCCTAATCCCTTCCTAGAAGATCATGGCTTTTGATTTTTACGTGGCGACGGATAGCCCCATTCTACCTATTTCATTTACAACCCTCGTGGCAATGACACTCGCTCTTACACGCAATTCGAATAAATTTCTTCCCGTGACAATGATTAACGTGTCGTCAGCGTAACAAATGATATGACATTTATCATCGTCGCTGGTCACATCTAGAACGCTGTCGAATGCAATATTCCAAAGAGTTGGCCCCAAAACAGAGCCCTGAGGCACACCGGCTTCCATAGGTCTCGATTGTCGAGTTCCATCTTTGCCCAAGTACCAAATGACTCTATTTGAAAGATAGGAGTCAATAATTCTCCGGATATAGTCTGGAAATCCCTTGTGCCTCAGAGCTCTGCGAACCACCGACCATGGAATGCTATTGAATGCATTCCTTATGTCTAAAGACACAAGGATCGCAAAACCACCGCTTTCCGTCGCAGAAGACGTAATGTCTTTTACGAGTTGTATCGCATCAGATGTCGACTTCTGCTTTCTAAAGCCATACTGGTTCTTTGAAAGATCAGAATTCGGATGAATATCCTGCTATTGTTGAAGCCGGTTTACAATTATCCGCTCAAAGGATTTCCCAATCTCATCCAGCAAACAGATTGGTCTTGCCTTGGGCGGTGTGGACTCCGCAGAGTTTGGCTTGCCTCCCTTTGGTATCAAAACTAAATTGGCACACTTCGAATCGTAGGACCGATAGTTCCGGAGATATCGAATTTAAAAGTTTTTCGGAGTTATAAAAACCAACTATTTTATTTACGGTGATGAAGGAACGAGACCGGGAGGATCGACGTAGTACGCGGAGAGGCGTCCATGGCGTACAAGCGGATCGCTGTGCGACAAATAATTTCGGAGATATCAAGGTCGAAAATTTTTTCGAAATAACTCGTAAACGGTAAGTCGTAGGAAAAAAGTGCACTATAGCTTATTTGTAGGGTTCGGGGCGGGCTATCGGACGGCACCAGTCCGGTGTTTATAGATCGCACCGTTTACGAGATACCAGCATTCACCCCCTTAAGAGTCGAAGGGAATGAAGGTGCGAAACATGATTCGAGAGGCATTCGAGGAGCTCCGAACGACGGAACTGATGAAATATTTTTAGGTAGCTTCATTTACGAGATACGGGCATACACCTTCTTAACGGGGAATGCTAGGGAGTGAGGATGGTTCGCGTTCGACAGGATTTTATTCGTTCTATAAAAAAGGTCCTCTTGACGGACGTATCTCGCTCGGTTTCAAAGTTACGCGAATCTAGGGGCCGGTATTTCAATAACGGCTTAAACTACAGTTTAACAAAACCTTCCTTAATCTATAAATCTAGTTTTATATGTTATTCGTTTTTTCATTATCCATTGAGGACAGATCAGTTAAACCTTAGTTAAACTTAAGTTAACAGTAATTCACTCGTTGCCCAGAGACGCGATGCAAACAAAATTGGTGACAGTGACAGTTTATATCAAGACAGTGAAATATGGAGGTTAACAATGCCTCAAAACGTGCGCCTAATTTTAGAAAAACCGAGGCAGAAATTTTGGTAAGTAATCTGATTATATAAGTAATTGACGTTTAATTGGTAAATATAATCTGATAAATATAATCTGATAAATATAATCTGTCTGATATATAATATAAAATTTATATCACAATTATTTTATGTTGTGCAAATGCTTATACATTTCTTTAATGTATATATATATATATAGGTACAATTAGTTAAAAAATATGATAAAATATTGGAATGTAAGCGAACGGACACAAACTCAAATAAATTAAAAGATGAAACGTGGGAAACAATTTCTAAAGAATTTTGTTCAACTACTGGGACGTTCAGAGATTCTCCAACATAACGCCGAAAATATGAAAATTTAAAAAAGAAAGCAAAGAAGTTTGCTGATTCCAAATGCCACATAAAAGGCACTGGTGGAGGGGGACCTGTAAATTTTGTTTTTGATAGTATATAGATAAGACCATAGATAGATAGATAGTATATAGATGAGTATATAGATGAGACCATACAATCTATGTTAGGAAATCAATTAACAGGAATTGCATCTCAATTTGATAGTGATGTTACATTAGTGATACAAAACGTTGATGTACCTTTAGGTACATCTATAATTTTTATATATCTTATCGTAGTGTATTTTATCGTTTAATATTTATTATTAGTTTTTGTCGTAGCAAATAGCAAAAATGTAGAAACTGAAATGAAGATAAATGAAAATAATATAAATATTATAAACGCCACTTCAAATGAAGAAAGGGAAAGAATTGATGGAAATGAAGGTAATATTACAAATTAAAAGTTATGAATTTTAATAATTGAGTTAATTGAAATGTAATTAGATTATATTTTTTCTGCAGAAGAAAATAATCAAGTATCGCATGAAATTCAAGATTGGAGCAAATACTGTCCAAGTATGTTAAGAACTACAAAATCTAAAAAATTGAATGGATTCTCTTCCTTCTTCTGAAGGAGCAGACTACACTGAAAGTGCAGGTAATAAAATCAAAAAAAGAGAGCTTGCTTTAAATTTTTCAAATATCTTACATGCTAATCTATATTCTGCTTATTTCAGGAACTTCGAAAAGTTTGTTTAGAAAACGTATCAAAAATTCATCAGACGATACATGGACAGAAGTGGCGAAAGCAAAATTAAATTCAATTGAAAAACAATGTTTTTTAGAAGAACATAAATTAAAAGTCGAGAAAAAATAGAAAAGGAAATATTAGAACATGAACTCAAATCTAAGAAAAAATGAGTTCCCAGGTAGCAAAAGGAGAACGCACAACCTGTATGTGAATAATGTTTGACAATTCTTCACGCATAGTAAATTAAATGAAGAAGCTACCTGTTTCTTCGCTACATTTGTGTTCTACAAAATTATTTCAATTCTTGCACGATGAATTCATCAACAATTTCCTGCCGAAAGCATTCTACATGTATCCTACTGTGTATAACTTTTCGAAGTTTCTAAATTCTTACTTCAGTTAGAAATATACTAATCTGATAGTGTATGTATATTATTCCTAACATTTGGAGAGCATACTAAAAATTGGCTACAATTTCATTAATATAAAGTAACAGTATCGAAATGATGTAGCACTGTCATAGTGACTACTTGTTGATGGCATCTACCTGATTATATTTAATTTCATGCATACGCGCTTTACGGGAAAATAAGATTTCATTACAATATTATGCTACTGTTGTAGTTCAACGATGAAACATTTTAATTACTATATACTGATGGAATGTATCCAATTATTATAGATCTATACGCATTTAGGTAATGTATGTTCATCTCTAGCATATAGGATTTTGTCATATTATCATGCTACCGTTGTTAACTGATTTTGTCCTATACATATTCTATTATGTATTATCATTCTTTATTTTTATATTTCTTTGTTTTTATCTGTGAGTGAAAAGAAAGCTAAGTTTCAGTATCTTCTCAGTAGCATCGAAGAAAGTATTGCAGAGGTTATCTGTTAAAGCGCTTAAATGTGTTGGATGTCAATTCAATTATGATTATTTCCCTGTTTAATTATTGTATTATTACTTATTGCGATTATTATTATTTCGTTTATTACTTCTGTTGTGTGCCTCTCTCTTATTTATTATAACTCAGCTGAAACGTTCGTTAGTCTCGTCATGTTTGGCTGAATTGTTTTCCGAACGAACAATCAAAAGATATAAAGGGTCATAAAGCCAGGTAAATACCGTCTGTTATTTCCAAGTATTATGATTTCTTATGTGCCTTTATATCGAAGCGGTCTATTGACCCAATTTCAATTGATTCGGCGAACATTCTCGATTTCGGTGAGTTATATAAACGTCCAAAAAACGGGAATACCGCTCACTTGCTACAAGTAAATTCACGCGAACAATTCATCCGATTCCGAGAACGATTCAATCAAAGAGCGAGCAATAGCGCAAATCAGAATTAATTTCGGTAACGAAATAGTTACACCGATTCTTTTGTACGACGATTACAGTGATAATTAAAGACAGTAATTTATCATTAATTAATTTGGCTCTGGTCTTCTTTACTAATATTCCGATCATTAGTAATTCCTATCTCTTCTGTGACCAAACTGACGCTTCCCTCAACTGCTCTTTTCTTTCTCTCTATTTCTCTCGCTCACTTTCTCTCTCTCGTTCCTTCTTTCTCATAATCGCTTTCCGTCTTTCCCGCTGCCTCTCGCTCTCTCGGAGCAAACCGACAAATCGCTTTACGCACTACGATCTTCGCTCGTGCGTAAACATTATCTAAGATTTTATTAAATTTAAAATAAAATTATAGAACAATATGAGTAGCACTGATAAATTTCCGAAACAAAGCCGGAAAAGTTTTGACTTATTGTCAAACAAGCAGAAACGACTTCGCCAGCAAGCTCATTATTATTCGATAATTAAGGCTGTCGAATGTGCAGCTACATCTCAAATAATATAATCGAAGATGATAAATCTAGTGCCGCAACATCAAGCAGTGTGAATATAGAAAGTGCAAGTGACAATAGTTTTGAAGACTTAAGGTAACATTTCATGAGCAGTGAAAAGCAGCAGCAGTTTAGTAACTAACTAGCATTATTTGGTGATTTCACAGAATTGCTGCGCTGCCTATGAAATAGGTTTCCTGCAGTGTTTTAAATCGTTTTTCTGCAGTGTTTTCAATCGTTAGCACTATGTCGTATAATCAAAAATTATATCAGTGGCAAACAGATTGTATACTTAAAATTAATGAGTATAATGCAAAAATAAATAAAAAACAAGCTGTAATAGCGGCAGCTGTAGTAGCGACAGCTTACACAAGTACAATAGTAAGGAAAAGAAAATACAAAAAGAAACGATATTGGATGGCTGAGATTTATAAGCAACGACAACGCAAAGGATTTTATTACTTGGTATTCCCAATGTTGAAATTAGATGATCTCCGATTTAAGAATTATTTTCGGATGAACTGTACTCAATTTGAAGAGTTACTTGCATTAATTGCGCCAAGAATAAGCCGACAATATGCCATTCGAGAACCTATTGAAACGTAACAACGTTTAATAATATGTTTAAGGTAATGCAATACGTAATATGTAGTTTTTTCTATTATCCTTTTATTGTAAGTAGAAAAAAGTAAAATTTTAATATTTTAGATACTTGGCTAGTGGTGACAGTATGGCATCCATGTCACATCAGTACTCGGTCAGCCAAACAGTAGTTTCTCAAATTATTCGTGAAACATGTGAAGCTATATGGGATGCATTGTACCCTCTTGTGCTTCCATCGCACACACATAAAGAATGGAGGGAGATTGCAAATGAAATGAATATTAAATGGCAATTTCCACATTGTATTGGGGCAATGGATGGCAAACATGTTATTATACAGGTATAAAATGGTTTTCTGCATATCTGAATCAAAATTTGCATATAATTCACGCAGTTACTCCATAACTCAAATTCTATTTCTCTTTCAGAGTCCTCAACACAGTGGCTCTGCTTATTACAACTATAAAAAATCCCACAGTATTGTATTACTAGCAATCTGTGATGCGAACTATGTTTTTACATATGTTGACATTGGTGCCTATGGTAGACAGAGCGACGGTGGTGTTTTTAAAAATTCGTTAATGGGAAAAATTTAAAAAATTTGCACAGGGACAAATGGATGTTCCACCCGCCAAAGAAATTTATGAAGGAAGTTCCAAGTATCCTTATGTATTAGTTGCAGACGAAGCATTTCCACTGAGTCCGTACTTGATGCGTCCTTTTTCTGGAAGAGATCGTTTGTCAACAGAACAGAAGATTTTCAATTACCGACTCAGTCGAGCAAGAAGAACAATAGAAAATGCTTTTGGGATTCTTGCTGCTCAATGGCGAATATATAGAAAACCAATTATAGGAAAAGTTGAGACTATTGAAAACATGGTGAAAGCTACAATAACTTTACACAATTGGCTACGCAAAAAAGATATATCAAATAGAGAGTCATTTATATCTGCTGGTATGATTGACGAAGAAACAAATGATGGATCCATTATTGAAGGCAACTGGAGAAAAATTGTGCAACTAGACAACAGTGTCCTGCAACCAATGGCTTCTTGCTCAACACACACATACACAAGAACGTCTGCTGAAATCCGACAACAGTTTATGAATTATTTCAATGAAGAAGGCGCCATTCCATGGCAGTTTGTACACATTTTTAAATAAATAAATGTTAAATTTATTAGTCTTCAAATAATTTCTATGATTTTATTATTAAATTATTTAAGTTTATAAATATTTAAATTTATTAAACTGTTTTGGATTATTAAATGAATAAATTTGATTTTGCATAAAAAAATTAATTATTTATTAGGACTACGTACAATATAAAATATGTATTATCATAAATTATGTATACTATAAAATATATGTTAAAAAAATACAAAATATTTTTCTTGGAAACAAAAGCAAAGCATAGTAAGAAGTAGTATTAGATAGCATTTAGAAGTATAATTTTTCATGCATAAATTGCAATATTTCTAAAATTAAAGTCCTTTTTCGCTCTTCTGTTTGTTGCCTTAATTGACTTCCAAGTATCAAAAATAATCCATCTACATCGTCTAGGGTCGGAGATGGTGGCAATGTTAACGGTTGCACAGGAGTTGCAATTGTAGATATAGCATCTGCAATTTGCTGCATTGCTGTATTTGGTTCCTTCATATCTGAATGAGTTGTGCGTCCTAAAAAATAAAAAAAGCTTTTTAATAGTTACAACAAAAACAATTTTTACAATAAATAAAAGGGGATTTATTATGATGGATTTAAGATAAGGATCTTAAAACATCGTGACATTACAAAACATCGGTAACGTAATTATTCATTAAACTCCCTTGTATCCACTGAATAATACATATAAATATATGTATTATTATTCAGTGGATGAATAAGAATAATAATTGATATCATTACGTTACGTTTTTTATTCAAGGGGGGGTCTGCTGCTTCTCCTGATCCAGATTCTAAATTTGTCGTAGTCCTATAGTGTTAAATAATAATTACATAATAGAAATGGCACTAATAAAATTATAATAGTCCAATCAAATTTGTTACATAAATCTAGGTTTATTCCAAAAATTATTCCATAAATCTAGGATTTATTCCTAAAATTCCAAAAATAAAGTAATTTAGTTTTATACATACTGTTTTGTAATGAGAGTATCCTTTAGAAACAGCATTCTGTCAAAGTGCTTCCATTTTTTTTTCTTTGATCCTGCAGCTCCGCTGGGCTGCTTATCTTCAGCTATTTTGCGGCAGAATGTGTCTCGCAATATTTTCCATTTTTTTTGAGCTTCTTTTGCACTCAATCGGCCTATTAATATTATATATATATATATATATGTATGTATAAGTATTAATGCATGTATAATGCAAACATTGTTGTTGTTTTATTTTTGATAATAATTATAAAATTAACACCACATACCATTTAACATTGTTGATACTTGTTGCCATTGCTCACTGATTGCCAGTCTATTACGCTGTGTGATGGGAAGGTTATAATTATAGAGGATTTCTCTTTGAGATACTTCTTCAATAAGTAATTCCTCTATATCCTCAGTTTCTTGAGTACTAAGTGTACTTGTGGATGATTCATTTTCAACGTTGATAATGTCTTCTACAATGGCTTCTGTGTTATTGCCTATATCACTGCGCCTTATGATAGTCCCATTGTCTATGTATAAATAACGTATCCATTAAAAATTATTACTTCACAATATGTAATAAAATCTTTACTTGTCTTACCACACACTGGATAAAAATAGCGATTGTTATCGATATGCACACGATTATAATTCTCCAGACAAGGATGTTGAAGAATTTCATTTTCATCAACAATAATTTCGCATACTTCACATGTATTTACCATTTGTATCTAAAAATTTAAACATAAATTTTTAAATAAGAATAAATAAGTTAATTGTTATTAACAAGGTAAGCACATTGTCAATATATATATATATATATATATATATATATATTATGAGTGTTTCCTAACCTATAACCTAACCTAATTTATGTATCAAATAATTTGTGATTAATTATTTCATGTTGTTAACTAAGTTAAGAATGAAATACCGTATGTACATATTATTAATTTCAAAAAAGTTTCAAAAATGTGTCTATAATATTTTTAATCCAATGATGTGAACAAATTCAATTATATATAGATTTTACCGTCTGAATTAATTTTTAATAACAAAACAATATATCTATTTATCTATGTATCTATTATTACTAATTATTATCTAACTATTATCAACTTACAATTATTTTTATAATTATAGTTAATACAAATTTACCTCTGGAGGTTCCATACTTTCGAATATATGTACATATAACCATAACACAGCGCTTTTACTGCTTTGCTGTTCAACAGGATGAACTTCAAACAGCAAAAACTTGCGCCGGAAGTACGTCACCGAATCTAGTTTTCCAGAATGCTGCTGCTTTTCACTGCTCATGAAATGTTACCTTTAAGGGTCGGCAGGAGACCGAGGCAAACTCCGAATTGATCTTGGAGACCTCGCGCGGTGACAACACGAAACACCGGTTTCAATGTTGCCAATGCTGAGAAACCAATTTCAGGTTTTATGTAATGGTGTATGTCTGTACATGTACGCACATCATTGCATCGCTCACGCGGATGCACCGTAAGAGAGACAAGGATCGATATAATCGCGTCATCCTTGTTCCTCTACCGTGCTGATCACGTGCCCATGCTATACGCGAGATACGACCTGAAAATGCTTTCTGGCCTTCCGTAGCAGAAGGCAGTAACGTAACAAGGCTAATAAGCACCCGTTTTTTGTAAATTTTGTATATGCTTATGCATATATGTACATAAAAATTTATATACATATATGTTTCCAAATTGTACAATAATATATAATAATAAAATAATAATTCGTAGCGTAAACTAATACACAGAATGTAAGACATGGGCGCTTATTAGGCTTGGCAATTTATTGATGCTTTTTCACTTATACTTTTTCATCGTTACTTTATGTATCGTTAGCGCGATAGAGATGAGATGAGAGAACGAATGTTGTAGCTATCATAAATTGACGAATATGTTGATTCTTGATTCCTTTTCGATTATTGATGTTATTGTAAAATCAACTGCATAAATACGTATATACGTGAAAGAACTTAGGAGTAATGTATGATGGTTCAATGCAATGAATATATAATTATCAACAATTATTTTTATATAATAGTATATATTTGAATATATAAAAATATTTTTTAATAGATTATTTACAAAGAATATTTTCAAATATTCTTAATATTATAATATAAATATTCTTTTTTAATTAATAATCTTTAAAAAAATATGTTTTAATATTTTTCTATATTCAAATATATTATTATTATATAAAAATAATTGTTGATTATTATATATTCATTGGACTATTAAAATAAGCTTTTGAGCTTTCATGGCACAGACTGAATATGTTGTACAATATTGTCTGCATAATATTTATTCATTTATTATTTATGCTTTCAAATTATCAGTACTTACAACAAACTAATGTAAGTACTTATAATGAGCAAATGTTTACATAAGCGTTTCTTTTTTTTTTTTTTTAAGTGGGGGAAACCTTCAAAAGGCACCCCAGTTTTCCGGGGTAGTGTGAGATTCTTACTCACTAAAACCCTCACTGTGCATACGTTACCTGCTGCAATACAAGGCGTTGATTCAATGGTATCCACGCCTCTCCATAAAGTGCTTCGCCCTTCAAACATGTTTACTCCAAATCTATCTGCAACAATAAGCAATTCTATGCTACGTACATAGATTAATATCAATATAATTATATAAAAAAAATTATTCATTTTAAAATCTGAAAAGAAAACAATGTAAATTACATAATATTAAAATATCAATTAGTTATAATAAAATCATAATTTTTTGCGCTTATCGGAAACACAACAACAGAAGCGCTACAACATATTGTTACATATTCTTATCCCGAAAATCGTTATACAGGGTGACCCATTTTAACTTAGGCAGCCAAATAACTCGAAAAATAAGCACACTACGAAAAAATGTTTAGAATCAAAATTTCGTCATTTCGAGGGGGACGTACAATGACGTTAAAATGAGCCCCCCCACCCCTCCCCCTGGGCGGTGAGGGGGGGCAAGTTTGAAATCTTAAATAGGAACCCCTATTTTTTATTGCATATTCGGAATCTTTGGCTAAAAACACATACAATTTGTCTGAAACATTTTTCTCGATTCATGATAGATGGCGCTGTAATCGACGAAATTCAATTTCTTCGATTTCTCTTACTGAGAACCCATGCTTACGATTCTGCAATAAATTAACAATAAAAATACCATGTTTTCATTGTTAATACTCGAAATTAGTCTTAAAACAAACTTCTCATTATTTTTTATTACTCATTAATTACTTCTCAAGAAACTGCTTTTAGCGTAACCCAGGAACAACGTCGTGGACGTAGCAGTTTTCTGTTCCCTTCGGGGTGCTTGATTAACGTGAGTCCCCTCGCCTCTCACAATTCGGGGTGCTTGAACGTGTGGTAACCCAGCCAGTGAAGGCAAGGTCGTGTGGTGATCCAGCCAGTGAAGGCAAGGTCGTGTGGTGATCCAGCCAGTGAAGGCAAGGTCGTGTGGTGACCCAACCAGTTAAGGCACGGTCAAGTAGTGACCCAGCCAGTGAAGGCAAGGTCGTGTGGTGACCCAACCAGTTAAGGCAAGGTCAAGTAGTGACCCAGCCAGTGAAGGCAAGGTCGTGTGGTGACCCAACCAGTTAAGGCAAGGTCAAGTAGTGACCCAGCCAGTGAAGGCAAGGTCGTGTGGTGACCCAACCAGTTAAGGCAAGGTCAAGTAGTGACCCAGCCAGTGAAGGCAAGGTCGTGTGGTGACCCAACCAGTTAAGGCAAGATTGCATTGTTATCAGCTCTCTCCGCATGGAGGAGATGCTCAAAGTGTGCACCATTATTTTCTAAGGATAATCGACAGCGAAAGTTACGTTGTACATTTTCTAGCATTAAAGGAGTTATAGCTTCACAAGCTCTTCTTATTCTTTCCATCATATTCAATCTTGTCGTTGGAGCTTTACTATACACTGCATCTTTAACGTATCCCCATAAAAAGAAATCAAGGGGGTTCAAATCCGGTGATCTCGGAGGCCACAGAACTGGTTCACCCCGCCCTATCCACCGATTTGGGAACCTTTGATTCAAAAACATCCGTACAATACGAGCATAATGAGCAGGAGCACCATCTTGTTGATACCATAAATTTAGTCTAACTGCAAGGGGAACATTCTCTAGGTATGCTGGCAAATCATTTTCGAGGAATTCTAAATACATTGGACTATTAATTGGACGTTCAAAAAAATGAGGTCCAATGACTTGGCCATTGCAAATGCCTACCCATACATATAAACTCCAACGATGTTGATTAAGCACCTCACGATACCAATGTGGATTTTCTGGTGACCAATAGTGGCAATTATGCCTATTGAGACTACCATTGCTGATGAATGTTGCTTCATCACTGAAACAAACATTACTAAAAAAATCTGGATTCTGATCTAACATCTCAAGAGCCCATCTACAAAATTGTACTCTGAGTACGTAGTCGGCCTCACTTAATTCCTGTACCAGAGTAATATGATACGGATGGTAATTGACTGATCGTAACAATCTATGTGCCGTAGTTTGAGGGATTCCCAGTTCTCGTTCTATTTGACGGGTACTAATATGGGGATTTTGATGAACCATAGCCAAAACTGCGAGCAATCTAGGGTCATTATTATTATGAAGTCTATTCCTTCGCCTTTCGCGATGAAGTGGATTATTACGAGATCTCCTTTCAATGTTTATAATTTGTTGATCAGTAGGATGGCGGCGATTTGGGAATCGCTCCGCATAAGTACGGGCAGTAAGTCTGTAATTTCTACCACATTCGCCAAAGGTTATAAGAATATCGACTACTTCTGTAGGCGTATAATTTGCCATTTTACCAAAATTTTATCAGAGTACAAATGTTAAAAAAATACATAAACACTTGTGACTTTGGCACTAAATGGACAAAATTTTGGAGGGATACTTAGAGGAACTCCATCAGATGAAAAGTCCAAAATGTCTCGGTACTTTGGACCATTCAAGTTGCCTAAAGGGCAGGTTACGCTAAAAGCAGTTTCTTGAGAAGTAATTAATGAGTAATAAAAAATAATGAGAAGTTTGTTTTAAGACTAATTTCGAGTATTAACAATGAAAACGTGGTATTTTTATTGTTAATTTATTGCAGAATCGTAAGCATGGGTTCTCAGTAAGAGAAATCGAAGAAATTGAATTTCGTCGATTACAGCGCCATCTATCATGAATCGAGAAAAATGTTTCAGACAAATTGTATGTGTTTTTAGCCAAAGATTCCGAATATGCAATAAAAAATAGGGGTTCCTATTTAAGATTTCAAACTTGCCCCCCCTCACCGCCCAGGGGGAGGGGTGGGGGGGCTCATTTTAACGTCATTGTACGTCCCCCTCGAAATGACGAAATTTTGATTCTAAACATTTTTTCGTAGTGTGCTTATTTTTCGAGTTATTTGGCTGCCTAAGTTAAAATGGGTCACCCTGTATATAAATATTTTAAACTAAATATTGTAAAAAATATGTAATATAAATATATAAATATAAAAATATTAAATTTATTAATATAAATAATAAGAAATGTTAATAAAAGTATGATTTATTTATGCATTTGATTGTATTTTTGAAATCTTTTCCATTTTAAATTTTTAAATGCAGTACGATTACTCATGTCATGGGATAAAGATATATAATAATATGTATCCACACAATGTACAGTAAACAATAGCAAGCAATGTATATATAACATACATACATTTAAATATCTGTTTTATTAATTTGTATTCTACTCTATAATTTGAAATAAAAATTTATATTTATGTAATTGCTATTGTTTCTGTGCATAATATTTAATGAACAACACGAATTAATAATTCGAGTGGATCGCAATTTAAACTAAATGATTACGTCGCAAAGTGACCTCAATCATATTATGGGAAGTATACTGTATAAAATATTTATTGTTATTATACATGCAACTTTGTTTAAATGTGTTTCTATACTTGTATTTTGCAATTTATTTTTATCTACCTATTACTATATAATTTTGAAAAAAGTACATTGCAAAACAAAACCTATCTGATAATAATTAACACTTTGCGACGCAATCACTCAGTTCAAATTGCGATCTAATTTGCAATGCACTATTTTCAAAACAAAAGTATAATAAAATATAGAATGGGCCCCTCCAACGCCCATTCCCGTGAGACGCAACCAATTTCCTTTTATCGTCTTTCCGAGATTTTTATTCGCATGCGAGATAGAACAATAATTACATGTTATTATATGTTCTATACAATAACAAATGCAGATAACTTCTACTTCTATTTGTACTACATCTTATTTTATTATTGCTTATTTTTGCATAATGGGTTAAAAAGACAAAGAAAATGCAGATGGGTTTAATAATGAAAAATATTAATTCGGGAAAGGCAATAATTTATTGTTTTCTAGAATTTTAATTAAATGACGTCTCATGCATTTTACGTCACTGGAATATTTTTCATTACAAGGATTTCCTTTCAAGGCTACAGTTGTAGCGAAAGCCGCAGCATAAATTCCACAAGAGATGTAATCCGGTTGTGTTTGTACTTTTTTGAAAATTATATTATATTTGTTTATCTTGGGATAACGAAAGCGAATATATTCCTTCTCTTTAGCAGCCAATTTATCGTACGTAGTACCAGGTAGGCTGTCGTACACGTGAAGTTTGATGCCATCAAAATAAATGCATCGCCAATGATCTGTGCAATTTCCGCCAATAATTTGTAAGCTTTTATTGCTATGACTAGCTTCAATTATGTGCGGATATTCTAAGTACAACACACTTTGTGTTTCAAAGCAAGAAGTCTCTCTTACAATGCGTAAAAATAGATCTAACGATTCATCATTTAATTTACTATCTATTGGCAAAACATTATTCTTGACTAATAAAAGAGAAGGAATCACATTATCTAGCATTTTTCTTTGTCTTTTTATGCCATCCTCAGTTAAATCTCGTTTTTCATTCGAGTAATCAGTTATAATGCAATCGTCATCTTGCTCCATTTTTGAAATAGCAACAGTGGTAGTAGTGCTTTCGATAACACTTTCCACTTTTATGTCATTTTTTCTAGCCACTTTTTGTGCTTCGATGACATACTGTGGTTCCCAAATAGGCATATTTCTAGCTACTCTACTATCTATTATTTCAGGAACCAAGCAGTCCTCGTAGAATTGTTTAAGCAGTGCTGACATTTTTGTTTCCCAAAATCTGTCATCACGCTCGACAATCGTGTACTTTAATCCAAGGGGTGTCCACACAGCAAAAAAGGAATACTTTCTTTGCGTTATGTGGAGTTGTCCCTGCACTTGGAAGTAGTACGCGTGTCTTTGATTCATTCGAGTGTCATCCGTTTTATCAAATATTTTATGAATATCTGAAATTTTATTGAGCATTGCAGTGATAGGAGACACATGCCGCGCCGCATAAGGACATTTGATCTCAACGATAGTATCGTCTCCGATAATGCCGTCAAGCGTCGCGGCAAGATAAGGGATTGTTTCATCGATAAATGTACCACAATTATAAATTTTTATTCCTAATTCCACCTGCAATTGCTCTCGTGCCATCATCTCTTTTTCTTTACCCCACTCAACAGCCGCGCATGTCAATCGAGGAGAATAAAGAATAGCTTTCACAAGATTTTGACACGAAGTTGTTTCTCTTCTGCTACAAACTTTTCCAAAGTTTGAAGCAGTGAGAAGATTTCGCCGTACGTTGTGCCACTCCGGGTTTTCATGCTGATCCCGTGTAGCACACTCCAATACAGCACAATTACGTTGTTGATCTAATAACATTTCATAATGATTACGTCTCAGCTGTTCGTACATATTAATTTCGATATCTGGCCGTTCTGCATTTGGTCCATAATCTTTATCAGCCGTTATTTTAGCGGAAAATTTAGATTTACGAACAGAGAGACCTAATTCTTTCGCCGCACGTGTTCGTTTAAGTTGGTTGGCATTTTTTTAAATATTTCTATTTTCAATTATTTCTGTTTGTGTGGGTGGTTTTTTATCCATCGCACGACAAGCAGAGGCCAAGGCTCGTGAAGTATTAAATTGCACTACGGATGCTTTAACGCGTGCCTGATAAAAGCCTTTCATGGCATAATGAATGCGCTTGCCACCAATAAATTTACTTATAATTCCATTACAACTTTCAACGGAATTACTAGTAAATTGATATAGTAAGCTATCGGCATTTTCTATAATGCGTTTCATAGCATTTTCTATTTTTTGCAATAATCCTGCACGTTGTAATTGGGACACAAGATTTTCCTCGCCTTTTTTCTGTTGTCCATTACAGAAATATTGAAGCGAAGCACAATCTTTATGTTCACCAAATACATGGCTAGGTATATTATTTAAATCTTTAATTAATTCGGAAATTTTTGTTTTTCAACCAACTTCACGATTGCGGCGAAAAGTGACAGCCTTTACCACAGCGTTTCGAATTTTTATAACGCTGTTCGCAACGGCCTTCTTCAATTTTGAAATATTTTTACTACCGGTACTACCCGCTTCACGTATTTTATTACAAAGATTGCGCAGAAGATGATTTGTGCATTTAATCTTCTGCACAACAATATTTGGATACGGTGGAAAATCTCTAATTTTTTTAATACATTACTATCACCGTCACCGATATATTTACTATAAATAAGGCCATGCATTTCTAAACTAAGTCGGAAGCCTTCGAGGATTATATCACTTTTCATACTGGTGGAGTTCTGATTGCTCCCCCAATTTTTAAAACATGTATGTTCTTTTGCTACTACATTAATTTTAGCTGCTCTCGCGCAGACAATACAATATTTATTATGGACATCAACAAATAATACTTTTTTAGAATGATATCCCGTAATAATAGCTGCTCCGGATGGAGAATCGTAACTACCAGTACGGTAGGATCTCTTCATCCACGAGCCGTCTGTTATCACGGGTATATGCGGAATGCCGTCTATGACATCTCTTTCTATTGCCAAACGTTTTTGCTCTTCGCCAGCCACGCGCATTTCTTCTTCCGCGGCGGCGGCGAAGGCTTCCGACATTTCGTTATGATGCTTTATATATGTTTTATTACTCATGCATGGAACATCCGCAGCAGCAAGAAGTTCTTCAAGCTGCTCATGACCTGTCCCTGTCAATATAGTACCGGCTACGATACCTTTATTGACATCCAATCTTCTGTCGTCTGTCGGTTCACTCCAAAAGCTACTTTTGAAGTGACACATTCGACATTTGATAGAAAAGTGGGTTTTCAGACCGTCAGGCTTCTGTTCGCTTATTACAAGATCAGTAAAACGACATTCGCCAATCCAATGAGTGGACAGTTTCTGCAATTCAGCAAAAACATGCCCAAAATCAACGATACGTCGTCCACTAATCTCTTCAGAATCTAAACGATTTGCATCGATATTTCCATCAGTATGCAAAATAATATTTTCGATATCTTCGACGTCTTTGATATCTTCAATATTATTTTGTATACTTTTCGATTCTGTCAGTATGCATGTATCTGCAGAATTTTCAAAAAATGCATTCAACGACTGCGGTGTGAACGTACCATTATCTGTCATCACATTTCTCTCATCTGTATATGCGTGCGGCTCGTTCATCGACAAATTTGTCAAATTTTTACAAAATTCACGAACGTTTGATAATGATCTTACAGATGAATCATCATCATCTAAAATATCAATATTTTTTTCCGATTGTAACTTCTGTATTGCGCATGCATCGACAGATGATTGAGAAAATGTTTCCATAAAAGATAATGATGTCAACGTGTCGTTATCTACATTTGTTATCTTCGCATGCATATAATTGGTGTGATTTACCTCGAATTTCCATGAAATCCGATACGCATTCCAATGATCCTTTTCCGGAGCTTTCATCAATTCTTTCTTCATTCACAAAATCACAAAAATTTTTGCCACGCGCTTGTCGCATGCATGCGACGCATCTTTTGTGATAAAGACACACGTTGTGTCGAAACTGTTCTATTTTTACCAGTATATTTAGGCATAATAAATGTATAATATGCTCTAAATAATACTAATAATACGCTAATAAATACTATAATAACAGAAACTCTGCACTGACAACCAACTCAAAACTCTATACTCTATACTCTATATATTCTGTGCTACTAAAATCATATGGAAGCGTAATAGCACTCGATAGTCGATAGTACTGTTACGTACATGTTCATGTTCGTTACATGTCAGCATAATGGCGAACCATCAACGTGGTAAGTAATTGTTCTTTTTATCTATATACGTCTTTATATATGTATATGTTGTGACGTTGCCGTCCCGACGCGCGTCCATCCCACCATAATCGCGGGGCAAGGGCTGAGCGGCCGCGCCACGCGAGAGAGAGTACGAGAGCCGAACCGAACTTCCGGAGAGACGAATGCGATAGAGCGACAATTATAATTATTAATTCGCGTTTATTTTTATATTTTTTTATGTATCGCAGGAGCCTTATGGCGAGGAATTCTAGGCCGAAGAGAAGAAAAGGTAGCGAGATAGAAAAAGTATGGGATACGACCGGAGAGCTATATCGGACACATGCAAAAACGGACAAACAGGAGAAATAATATTTGCCGAACCCGTCCGGGCAAAGTCGCCGTTAACGGACGGAACGCGTGGATCCTCGCGAGCACCCAGGACCGCATAGCAGCGAGGCGAGAAAGTCGCCCGGAACATCGGAGGGGGAGATCTCCAAAGTGCAGTCTTGCGAATCCGGACAAGAATACAACGGACAGCTTCGAGGTCACGCTACCCGTAAGGCGAAACGGCCTTAAAAAGGAGGCTGCCGGAAATTAATAATCCTGTTGTCGCAAATTAGCGATCCGGGCGCCGTAGGCATACCTACGGCCTTGCGTAAGCCGAGGGGCGGCGATATGACACGCGACGCCGTAATTGGGTCAACGCGCGCACCCCCGTTCGCGCAGGATTGAGTCGCGATATCGACCCGAAGAAATAGATCCTTCACTCTCGCATCGACCGTCTATCGCGTTGGCGTACCCGCTCCCGAGCCTTGTCAAGGTCAATTGAGTTATCGTGGTTGTCGAAGGCCGAAAAGGATATCGAGAAGGAAGTCGAGTGTCCAGGAGGCCGAGATTCTGCCGGTGAGGCTACCCGCGTAATATTTAGCGAGAAATTACGTTTGGTAATGTCCGAGTCTCGACCGCTCTGACGCTGTCGCGAGCTCTTTTGGTGAATTTTTGGCGTTTTTGCGTGGGCTCTGCTCGTCTTCTTTTTCGCGATTTGGTGTTAGCGAGCGACCGACGTCAAGCGGCGAGAGCTTCGAGACCATAGTTCTTTAATTGATTCGCGAAAATTAATCGTCTCTCCGGGATTCGGTCGGGTATTGCGTGTAGTATATTGTCCGTTGTCGTGTCTTGATAATTGCGTCTGTTGTACAGTACATGGTTCGTCATTATATCATATGTCTCGTTATTGCGTGAATTCAGAATCTAGCGTGTATCGTGTGAGTGTAGAGTGTGTAAATTGCGAGAAGAATATCGCGAGAGAGAGAGAGCGTGCGTCTCTCGCGAACACCGGTGAGCGCGAGAGCAAGAGAGAGAGAACAAGCGCGCGCGCGAGAAAGAGAGTAAGCGGTATTGTTGCCGCCCGACGGATATCGATTTCGCCGTCGTAGATTGCGCGTTATTTTCCATAAAAGCTTTCTTCACGAGATTCTCGATCTCCGCTATATCGTATGTCGTGTCCGTGCAGGTCTCTCTCGCTATTGCGTGTAAGTGTCGCTTCCCGAAAATGCATTGTTAACTAGCCGACGAGTCGTAGATCGACGGGAATTTAGTCGCTCTCGTACGGATTCACGTCGCGCGAACGTTATCGAGCTCCGTCCGCAACATTCTGACCTTTGTGTCGAGTGTATTCATGTTGCCGCCGTATCATTGATTTCGTGTGATATTGCATTGCCGAAAAGTTACGTTAATTTTGTTCGCGGTGACTCAGTTTTCTGTTTATGATTTTTGTACCGGTTTCTCTTATTACTGTCTTATCTTAACTTTGTTTCTAATTCTTTTTCTGTTGTTATCATCGAATGCGTTGTTAACCTGACTTTTTTTTACTATATTGTATTAAGTCATTCTGATTTCGGACCAACTTCTGGCGTTATTATTTTCATGTAAATTCTCTTGGCTTGATAATTAGCCCTAATAGTCAGCATTATATCTTTCCTCTATTTTACTACCATCAATCAATACTAATTGCTACTAGATTTTCTATTATATAATTGAGATTTAATAAACATTATCTTATTTTGTCAGTATCATTTCGCGTCCATTCTTTCTATGTCTGTGTCTCGTCCCGCAAATTATTGTTTTAATTCCACCGGTTTCGCGTATTACATTATTAATTAGTGATTTCGCGGCAACTCCGCCCTGCCCCTCTACCGTTAAGAGAGCTAACCGGCCCGTAGCGAGCTTGTCGGCCCCGATTTCGCGTTGGATATCGAGTTTCGCAAATTGACGCGTGAAAGATCGCGTCTGGCGCCCAAATCTCTAGTCTTTTTAGCGTGTCGCGTAATCAAAGGCCATTTGTCCGCTGCGGTACGCGCGGAACGCCTTAAAACCGAGTTTCCTCGCGTAATAAATACAACCCTTTAATTGGTTTTTGTTTTGTTTTGTTTTTGACAGACGACTATTCCCGTTTGAGCTCCGAACGGGAGAAAAAGTCGTCGCAATGTATATGTGATTAATATAAGTCCTATTAACTTGAATTCCGATACGGAAACTGGTTTATCAGATTCAAATGAATCTTTGCATAAAAATACCGACCAAAATAATCGGCCAAAAAGTCCATCAATATTATTTCCACCATATCTAAAGAAAAGACAGAAACAATCTCGACTTCCATTTCCAGTCAATTTGGACACAGAAAACAAGCCACCTGAGAAAAAGATGGGCTGGGATTGCTGGGGGAATGTAAAGAAGTAATGCAATATTAGTAGTATAGTTACATAAATAAATAAATAAAAAATATAAAAAAATAAATGTAAATATACATAAAAAAATAAATAAAAATAAATATAAATATAACTAAATATAAATATTTTTCTCATAAATAAGTAATTCGATTTATATTTGATTTTTAGTACTATAAGAATTTATCACTGTCAAAAGAAGAATTACAAAAACAAAAAAATCAATGCTCGCGACATCGACAAAAATATGAGCGATAAAATACACCAGATGGTATAATGTTGGAGAAGTAATTTCTCGTTGATCGATAGATCGATAAATTGATATTAGATCGATAAATCGATATTAGATCGATAAATCGATATTAGATCGATAAATCGATATTAGATCGATAAATCGATATTAGATCGATTGGTTATAGATCGGGCGATTTGGCGCTGCTGTAAGCTTTGCTACGCTATGAGGCGTGTACACGTGTACGTGCTCTCCCCTGTTGAGTTCCGGCTTCCGCACGAGACAGATCTCAGAGCAGAGAGTTCTGTGTAGAGTTTCGTTTTTTTATTTTTCTATTTTGTCGTTTACGAGTTAGATGCTCGTTGAGTGTAAGACTTCTTTATTAATTAATAAAAGCATTTATAAACCTAAAAACTACGCGCTCGGTATTCGGTCTATCTCGCCTTTCTCCTTACGTCCAACAGGTTATGGGCCCAGGACGAGAAAGCTCGTGAAAGTTCGACGGGTGACGAAATCGGAAGTGCGTGGCTGTGCAAAAAGCTCGCGAAAGTTCGACGAGAGTTGAGACCGGAAGTGCGTGGCTGTCTAGAAAATTCTAGAAGCGTGAAAAAGAGGACTGACAAATATACTAAGTTCAGAACAATAAAAACTCTGTAAAGTGAAAGTGAAAATGGCTAAAGTAATGGACGGTGATTTACATTTCATTGAACAACTTTCAGATACGGACAGCTTTCAACTCTGAAAATTTCAAGTGAGCGTTTTGCTGCGAGCAAGCGACTTGCTGGACACAGTGAATACAGATACACCTGTGGATCAAAGGAACGAACAATGGAGAAAGAAAGACGCAGGAGCACAAAAGGTGATAGTTACAACGCTGGATAAAAAACCCATGCTCCACATAATAAACTGTACAACTGCACGAGAAATGTGGACTAAAATCTGCGGCATATATAAGCGTGATAACAAACAACAGAAATGTTCGTTGCTTCAAGAATTTTTTAGCTTCGCGTACGATAAAAGCATTGACATTGCTACAAATGTAAGCAAATTACAAAACATTGCCTATAGACTGAACGCGCTGGATGCAAAAATAGATGACAAGATGATGATCTCGAAAATTTTAGTGATACTGCCGGACGAGTACAGACATTTTAACTCCGCGTGGGAATCGACTAGGAGAGATGAACAAACTATAGAAAATCTTTTGTCGAGACTGCTGTCAGAAGAAACAAGAAACACAGTGAAGGAGAGTAAAGAAATTGTGTCGTTCAAGTCAGCTGAGAAGAAGTGCTACAAGTGCGGAAGTGTCGGACACATGGCAAGAGCATGCAAAATGAACAGTAAAAGTGCTAAGTGCTTTAAGTGCAATAAGGCAGGACATTACGCGTCTAACTGCAGTAAAAAGACTGAGGATGAGAATCCAACGTGCAGCATATGTAAGAAGAACAATCATAGTGAAAAAGACTGTTTTTTCAAGAAAAAGGAAACTAAAAAGACTAAGAAAGTGGCATTCTTTGCAAATAACACAAGTGAAAAAAACACGTGGGTGCTTGACTCTGGATCAACGTCGCATATGACAAATAATCTAAAACAACTGAAAGAAGTCAGAAAAACGGAATCGACAATAGGACTTGCAAAAACGAGTAAAACAATGAAAGCTGAGGCAATAGAAAATCTGGAACTTGAAAAATGCACATTGAAAAACGTAATGTACGTCCCGTCGTTGTGCTCGAATCTACTGTCTGTTAGTGCCATTACGAACAATGGAGGAACAGTGACCTTCGAAATCAATAAAGCTTGTGACCGTGATTATTTTCGGGACTAATTATAAATATAATTAATCAAAGGGTCGATGTTAATGACTACCGGCACACCTTCGGCGCGATGTACGTAAACCGAACGGCAAATGAAGCGAAACAATTATACTATAAGCTGGGCGCCAGGCGCGAAAATTCGCGCCGTCGATAACGAACTTTACGAAAATCACGAATTTTGCATCAGTCGGAAATCGCGACGGACAATACGCGGCTATTCAGTCAACGGAATTGGTAGAGGGGGTGGTCTTTGCGGTCGGGACGGGAGAGAATCGAGAGAAGCATTAATAATTTACACAGAGATATTGATATGGAAGAATATAATATATAGTAGATTGTGTTTGAGAAAGTAATTATAAGATAACTGAGAATGACAGAGAGAATATTCTTGAAAAGATTTTGACAAAAAGAATTATGGAAGTGAAAATATATAGAAATAGAATAATAGAAAAGAAATAATAATAATAGATACAATTCGTAATATTATGGCCAGCTGTTTGTCGGCCGAACGGCTCCTCGCGGTCGAGCGCAAGGATATCGAATTTCACGCGCGAGCCGAAAGTCAATTCTCCGGCGGAGAGTTTTACCGCGACTCGAGGCTTATCCGGGCCTCGGCAGCGAAGAAAATTCCTCCGTAGGCCGACAATTAACTTGCGCTCGCCCGCGTGTAATTATCAAATTCTCACAAAGTCAGACAAGAGAGAAAATTAGGCGCTTAGAGCAGCCGTATACGCCGCGACAATAATATTGGTCAATATATTCAATCAATATCGCGGTACGACTCGTATTACTGGTCGGAATTATACGCGGAATGAACTGCCTTTACGATAGCGACGAACGTTTCACTCTAATAACACAATAAATAACAATATTCCGAATTTACACGATAACCCGGAAGCGACTAAATAAGATATTAACTTTTACGCGACACATATAATTCCGTTACTACACAATACGAAACGAACATACGATATTACAGACGCGTAATATACAAGGCGGTTACGTGTACGAGTTCAATAATATCAAAGATCACACACGATAGCGAGAAAGAACAATTAAGTAATTAACAAGACGCAAAAATATTGACTGTCGGCGGCAAATGATCGCAGGAGAGAGAGTACTCACGCGGATCCGTCGGCTCGGATGAGTCGTTTCGCCGATCTACTGCGCAATAAATCGAAATAACTAAAATCGTGTAAAATAACGATACAAAACCTTACTCACGACAGCGATGACTACTGGGCGCGACTCATCCGAACCTTACTCGAAATTTTGGCAGCTTTACATGTGGTCGACGTCAGTCTCACCGGCAGGAACTCTCGAAATCTCCTTCTTATTTCCGCAAGAAAAGGGCCTCCGCTCTATTCGCTCGCTCGCCGGACAGTGACGAACGGAAGGCCCGCAGGAGACACGCCGGTACATTAATATGTAATAGGGCCACGTGTGGCGCTTCCGAATTACGCAGGGCCGTGGCGCGGCCTTGCGGGTCCTTGTGGCCTTCGCGCTTCTAATCTCCGGCCCCCGTCTTCCTTTGCTCGCTTCTTATTAATTTCCGGCCTCGGAACGCACTCATTGCGGCAGCGTAGGGTTGTATCCGGCCCTCCTTATTCTTTATTAGCGGATGCATCGGCGATCGATTTCCTCTTCGATCGCTTCGTCTCGCCAAGAAATTCGGGCCCGCGCTTCGGATACAGTGCCGTAGCTCCTCCTCGGGGCTCTCGCGCTCCTTGCGCTTGAGTGGCCTTTCCCCTCGATTGCTTCCTTCGTGCCTGCGAAGCGTAATTATTAACACAAAGGGCGGCAGCTTCGATTCTTTGGTTAATTACAGTAATTCGGATTATGTTTTGGTTATTCTTACCGGGCGTGCTTCCTTTTTACTGTGCCGGCCTCCCTGCGTCCTCGACGTTAACTTTGCTCCTCTGGTCGTTCGCCGGATGAGATCCCGTCGACCGCATGAATGCTACCGTCCTTACGCTAATTTTTCACCAAATGTGAAACGCTAATAGAAAATACCCGATAACCGCGGGATCGCGTCCGATCCCGCGCTCAGACCGCGCTCTCTCTCCCTAAATCGAGAGAGCGGAGGCCCGCGCGACCGATCCTGGCCGGGCTTATCAGCCCTTGTGACGGACGTACAAAACGTCACGTCACAAGCTGTAGTAAAATACAAAGACGAAACAATACTCGTGGGAAAGAAAACGCAGAAAGGACTCTATAAAATCAATTTAAAACAAGAAACATCGTGCTTGAGCGAACCGGTGAGTGATCCTCTACTGGAGTGGCATAGAAAGTTAGGACACATAAACACAGCGGCAATGAAGAATTTACTGAAACTGTCGGATGGGATGAAATTGACTGAAAGTGATCTGAGTGACCCCAGGCTGGTATGTGAAGTATGCTTCAAAGCCAAACATACAAGAAGTCCGTTCGACAAAGTGAGAAGAGGAGCAACACGACCTCTCGATATAATACACACTGATCTCTGCGGGCCGATAGAACCCGAAACTTGGGACGGAAATAAATATTTCGTAACGTTCTTAGACGACTACACGCATTTCTCAGTAGTGTATTTAGTAGTAGATTTAACCAATCGCGCCCAAGTAGGGGTTTTCCCGTCTTTCCCATCACGTATAGCTTTCCCTTAGTTTTGATTTTCCCAAATTCCACTCTTACATTTTTTAGCATCTCAATCGGTTCGCCTTCCTCACCCCCGTAGTAATTTAAAGTTGTATCCGATGCGGCTAACGGTATCCTTGCAAAATTCTTTTTGTACTCCTTTTCGCTTATTAATGAGACGTCCGCGCCGCCATCGACTTCCATGTCCAACCCTTGACCTTCTACCTTAACACATAAAAATTGCGGTTTTATCCTGATTGCGTTACATCCGTTCGCTCTCTTCCTAATCGGAAAAAGATCTGCATACCACTCCGACTCCGTCTCGGACTCGCTCGAACTTCTCTGCGTCGCTGCATGTTCTTGACCGGCTTCCTGTCGCGCTGTGTCTGCTTGCAAATGACCTGTAGGTGTCCCCGTCTTCCGCATCCGTTACAGGTCCGTTCTCGATGCCAACAGTCGTCTTTCACGTGGCCTGGTCTCTCGCAACAGAAACATTGCGGTCCTGTCGCGAACCCTCTTGACGGCCTTGGCGTCGGTGAGCGACGCTGTTGGTTGTATTTGGTCTGTGGATCCCGGTGTTGGTTATCGCGTGTTGGTGAGCGCTGCTGTCTATGACGCTCCGTACGCGCATTCCTCGCCTTTACTCGCTGTCCCCCGCGGTTCCTATCGTGTTTTTGTAAACGGTCGATCTCCGCTTCTCCCTTCTCGTTCGAGTTGTTATTGTTTCCTTTGGCTTCAACCTTGAATTTATCGGCCGCCCTCTGTGCCTCTTCGATAGCCGTTGCGGTCTCAACTGCGGTCTGTAGCGTAAGCGTCGGAATTCGGAATAAAGTAATTTTAATATCTTTATCTCGAATTCCACTGAGCAATTGATCTTTTATTGCTTCATCTTCCGCTGCGAATTTACATTCGGTTGCCAGATTTCGTAGTATAGCCACGTATTGCGTCACTGACTCATCCCCGGCTTGTATCCGCTCACGAAATCTCGATTGGAGCACTGTCACGTTAGCTTTCGGTTTCACATATTCACTCACTCTTTTTATAATATCCACTAACGTGTTACGTCTTTCGGTTTTGCTGGAGCGCATACTTTTCTTACTACCGCGTACGCCTCGGTGTCGATTTTCGTTAGGAAAATTGCTCTCTGTTTATTCGCATCCGTAATATTCTTTGTCTCAAAGTAGAATTCTACCCGCTCTACAAATTGCTCCCAATCGTCAATTTCTATTTTGAAATCGAATTGCGTTGCATATTCCATTGCTGACTCTTCTTTGCTCGTCGTAATTATCTCGGTGCGTTTTTCTTCTTCGCTTAATTCCTTTTCCTCGTCGGCCTCTTGTTCGGCCAGTATCGCTTCTTTTAATATTCGACGCAATTCGGCCACTTTATTCGCTTCGCTTGCTGGGATACCTCTCCTTTGTAACTCTGTGAGAGCCTCTTCCTTACGTAGTAGGTATATCCACGCGAGCCTGCTTTTCGTTTCATTCGATTCCGCCATTCATGTGCACATGTTCTTGAAATTATTCCCTTTTATCCTCGTCGCCATTTGCTCCGTACTAGCTTCGTGGTAAGAACGGGAATAATAGAGGTAAACATCTGACTTCGATGATCGTATTCATTCGACTGACTCACAGTTACAGGTTCGCGTTTCGGCTCTCCCACTCTTCATACTCTCACACGCACGCCCTAGTCATGTACATACATTACAGCTTATATCTCGCTATTTATCTGTTTAGCGACCAAAGCCATACATTTAGAGTTAGTCGGAGACTACTCCACTCAAGCTTTTTTGAACGCTTACTCTCGTTTTTGTGCTCGTCGCGGTCTCCCACAATCTATGTACTCAGACAACGGGACAACTTTCGTCGGAGCCGACCGAGAATTGACTATAGCATACAGGTCTGCATTACGAAATCCAAACTTTTTAAATATGACCGCTTCTGATAATGTTACGTGGAATTTTATTCCCCCGTCTGTGCCGCATTTCGGCAGATTATGGGAGGCGGCCGTGCGGAGCGTTAAAACCTATCTGCGTCGCGTTTCAGGAAATCATATGTTACCGTTCGAGGAATTCTCTACCTTATTGTGTAGAATCAAAGCCTGCCGATTGCGCCTCCCTCCGATACGCTTGAAGACTACGAAAGTCTCACCCCCGGTCACTTCTTAGTCGGATCCGCTCTCACTGTAAACCCGGAACCATCCTTGCCCAAACTTAATGAGAATCGTCTGTTGCGATGGCAACTCGTCCGACAAGTAACCGAGCAATTTTACAAATTATGGAGCAACGACTATGTAAATACGTTTCAACAACAAGCATAGTGGCGTAAGTTAAAACCGCAGATTAATCTTGGGCAACTCGTTCTACTGCGTAATTTTACGTTACCTCGCTGCAAGTGGGAGCTTGGATGAGTGACGCAATGTCACTTAGGGTCTGACGGTTTCGTACGGGTAGTCACAATTAAGACGGCCACGTCCGAGTATCGAAGGCCGATTGTAAAACTGTGCGTGTTACCTATCCTTAGTGAGACGACAAGCAATTAGGCATCTTCGCTGCCTTTAGTATGAGCTTCAGGCCAAAAGTAAGCGTTCTTTCTCGAATTAAACCTAAGTTTACCAATGTCAATGTTCGCGTGTTACTACGTCATGGCAAGCGGCATGATCAATACTTCGAATTACAACGCGTAGACGAAAGTCATTCTCGCCTATTTCGTTAATGGTCATAAACCCCGCTTATGTCGTTATGCGCTCTTGATTCGTTAATTGCTACATGTGTACTTATTATGTAAGTTCAATTCTATTTTGTCAATTATTTCGAAACTATCGTTCCGAGGCGGGCGATATGTTTGGGTGTCAAACGATTTTCGCCGGAATTTCACCGGTAATCGCGAGATCGTTTCTTTCTCCGCACTGAGCACGTGGATAAATCCAGCTGGACGCCGCGATCTCGCTTCGCGCGACGCGTCGCGCTCTCATCAGAATGCGAGCAAATAACGACACGCGAATAAACACCGTCGCGTTCGGCTGATCGGTGCGTGTTCACCTATTCTACCTCTAAATGAAAAACTAGGCTCTCGATCGACCTGCGTCGTGAAACATCGCGTCATAACAACAGGAGAGTAAGTCTCAGCATTCTTGCCAGTCAGTCCGGTCTCGACCTCGGAACAGTATAATCGAACCGCGTCGGTGTCATTACTTCACTCGTGTCGTTAATTGCTCTTGACCACGGAATAGGCGCAAATCTCAATTTCTTTTCTCTCTCGCGACTGTTCAGTGAACGATAGTCTCGATACGTTGTCCGAATTTTTGCTGCTGTTTACCACTGTGATTGTAATTTTGAGGTGAATAATAACGAGTTTGTGAGCCGACGATCAAAGAATATTCGTGAAAGTCTTCTGCCTCGCGTACAAGATCTCCGGCGCCCGCGATCAAGAATTCCTACCTCGCGAGAGCTTCTCGCCAGAGGTTCTTCAAGATTTCCGAATCGCGGAACAGGCAATACATTGAAAAACGAACACAAAGATTTCCGATAAAAAAAACTATAGATCGTCGCTCGCTAGTTGGATATTGAAATAAATATTTCTTTAAACGAAACTTCGTGAATTTTTTTTGATCTGACACCATTCCTCCAGCGATTCTCCGGATTCGCGCTACACACGCTTCTCGCTCAAATCTGAGCGGAATTCAGCATCAGGGTGATCTCGTCGAGATTGACTCCCGAACAGTCTAAATAATAAATATACGATTAAATTCATCAAGTTATTCATATATGAATATGTCGTATAAAAAACGATAGCCAGCCTTTCGGATAACATGTATTGAACAATACAGATGTGTTAAACGATAGAAAATGATATAGTCTAAATAATAAATATACGATTAAATTCATAAAAAGTTATTCATGTATGAATATGTCGTATAAAATATATACGTTCAGATAAATATTTAAACGTTTAAAAAAGATACAATTTAATTAGATATTAAAAACGATCAAAATAGATAGCTTTTCTATCTCATCAGAAATATGAGCCCGATTGAAACGATAACCTATGATAAATTTATATAAAGTTTCAATCAAATTTGAATCTGATTTTATCGTATCTTATCGGATTTTTAAAGCAGGGGTAATAAGAATTTTATGCGATTCAAATTTATGTCTTGTTCTAAATGATTATGCAAATTCTTTGCTAAAGTGGTTTGTAATTAAATATAAAGAGTTATATGGAATTCGTTATATTTCATACAATGTACATAATCTCATACATCTTGCGAATGAAGTAAAACGAGTCGGCTATTTTAAATTATCTAAATTTAGTTGTTTCAAATTTGAAAACTATATTAAAAATATAAAAAGTAGAATACAAATTTTGCCTAACCTTTAGAACAAATTTTAAATCGCATACATGAAGAAAATTCTCTTACAGTTATTAAAGAACGTAAAAAAATATATCCTAATGTAATTCGATCAAAAAAATCATCAAAAATTTTAAAAATTAAATACCACTAAAAAAATCACACAAAAGTAAAAAAAAACGCAAAGTACATAAAAAATATTCCAAATGTAATTGTAATTTAATATACATAAAAAATATTCCAAATGTAATTGTTTAGGATTAAATCGGCATTCCGTAAAGGTAAAATTGATTTCGAATATAATTGCGATTATTGCCGCGCGAGGACAGCAGTTATCGATGGGACCGATAGCGCCGAACTCTGAAATTAGCAGAAGTTCTGGGAGTGCCGTGATTTGGTTCCGATTACTCACTCAGCTCCGAGCCGACAAAGAAGTAACACGTTTAGAACTTGCGCTGATAAAACTCGCTATACGCGAACGCCTCGTGGCTAAATCGCTATTCCACATGTCTTGGAAATCGTCATCATAAAAGCAGAGAGAACATTAATCAGCAATTATACATTTACAGTTTACAGTGATTGTGTAAATAAAAGTGCGTGAGAACTAAGGGCCGTGTCAATTATTTTATGTTAGAGCGCTATTCGCTCTCTCTCTCTCTCTCTCTCTCTTCTCCTTTATACGAACTCAAAAAAGCTGGACATAAATCGAAATCGCGGAGTAATTCAGCAACAGTAATTGTAATTTAATTATTAATAATGAAAATTAAATCTGATATATTAAAAAAATCTGGTTTTCAAAATTAGTTCAATCCCATAAAAAATAAAAAAATAAATACTGTTACGTCCAGACTCGTGGAAGGGAGAGTCAATGGAAGGACGTAATCTACGTAATCTCTGAGCAAACGCCGTATGGCGCGTGCTCTCGAGTCGAACGATCTTACCCAAGGGCCTGAACAGGTCAACGACCGAAAAGGTCGCTTTTACGCTGTCGGCAGGCCCGTTCGTTCGGTGGTCCCTTTTCGGTAAAGGAAATGAATCCTTATTACCCGGGACGGGACCTGTGCGATTTCGGAGAGAATGGAAGTGCGAACGGGTTAAGAAATGATTATAAGATTAGTTGATTAAAAGTTTAGTTTATTCATATAAAAATAAATATAATAAAGAAAGAGGAATTCTTATAAATACATATATATATTAGAGTGTGAGTGTGTGTGTGTATGTAATTGTTTGATCGCGCGGGTGTTACATGAATTCGGAGGTCGTCAATCGGAATATAGTGAGGGAGATTCTAAAGTCTAAATTTTTAGTTCCGATTGGTTTCGTACAATGCTGAATAGGAGAGAAAAGAAATAAAATCAAAATGTGAGTAGTGTGTAAAGAGTTATCGGATCTCTTCCAAGGAAACTGTGGAGGGGGGATATTTCCTCCAAAGGATTTGGATAGGGACTCCGATAGGATGGCGGCGGCCGGGGATAAACCACGGGATGAGTGTATCTGGAGGACTTTCTATTAATGTTTTGCGTAGTTCCTCGTGATCTACTTCGTTAGGCCCTACGCAAAATATTCCCTCAGGTAGAGGAAGCTCGAGGGGAGGGAACTGAGACAGCAGCCAGTCGCGAAACTGGTGGTCACTCAGTTCCTTCTCGGGCAGGGAGGACTCGGTCTCTGAATCGGACGATTCGTCATTGATTTCGATCAATTCAGGATCGCTCGATTGCCGTTCCGAGAATCTCTCTCCTGTTTCGAGGTCGTGGAGTTCTTCCTCGAGACGGGACTCAGGACGACGAGGGGAGGAGAAGGGGGAATCCCCGAGGATGACGGTTAAAGCGGGAGACGGGGATCTTGGAGGGGAACTGATTTGTTCTGGGAAAGAACAAGGGGGGTCGGTGAGGGGAACTGGAGAGTACCGGGGACCGGAGAGATTGGATATGTCGCTACGTGTGTCGCTGTTATTGTTATCTAAATTATTATTTAATGCAGATGACTGAATATATTCTGCTAGCGCCCGAGCCAATCGTTTCCTAATTTGTTTGTTGCGACGGTTCCGCTTATGTTTGATAGCCGTTCGCGATCTTCGTTTATAGATGTTCTCCACTGAGAGAACAATAAAAATGGTAGAGAAAAAAAAAAGGAATCGCAATTGGTCGAGAAACAATTCTTGGGTTTAATTTACTCGAAATTGAATTATATATATATATATATATATATATATATATATATATGTGTGTAAAGAGTTATAATATTGAATTTATATATATGTGTGTGTCTCCTTTTTTTTGATGAGAGTGATAAAATGAGGAGAGATTAGTGAGAAAAAAAGGTCGCGGATCCAAACCTGCGAGGGCGGTGAATCCAGACTGACCGTTGAGAAAAGTCACGGATCCAATGCTGCGAAAGCAACGAATCCGGAGTGACTATTTGGGAAAAGTCACGAATCCGATGCTGTGAAAGCAACGAATCCGAAATGACTTTCAGAAAAATCGCAGATCCAATGCTGCGAAAGCAATGAATCCGGAAGGACTTTTGGAAAATCGCGAATCCAATGCTGCGAAGCAATGAATCCGGAATGACTTTTGGAGAATCTCGAATCCAATGCTGCGAAAGCAATGAATCCGGAATGACTTTTGGAAAATCGCGAATCCAATGCTGCAAAAGCAATGAATCCGGAATGATTTATTAAAATAAAGGAAGGTCACGGATGGAGGATGGAGATTTCAAAAGAGAGTTAAATTTAATGATCAACTGAATTCAGATTGAATCAAGTTTTGATTTAATTTATGGTGGATAATATTTATTTCTTTTAAGACCCAAGTATTGTTTGAATTTATAGAGTATAGATCGAAATTATAAATCACTTACTACTTGCTGACAAGATTTATATGCAATTGGCTCAGGTGGACGTGGTCCGTGTCGTTTCCGCCCGGTCAGTTCGTGAGCACTGCTCTTGAGTTTATAACTCGCGTATTTCGCACTTCAAGAATTTTGATATATATATATATATTTTCTTAACGGTAACGTTTTACAATGATAGTTAGTGAGTTCGATAGATGTTACACTAGTGGTTTTAGGTGAAAAAATCGTCGGTTTATATTCTGTTCTTACTTACCCCTTCCGTGGGATAATTTGTGATAATGTAGTGAGTCAGAGGACGTCCTCTAAAATAAAGAGTCTTATAATTTATCGGTGATATTGATTCAATGTTACCTTTGATCGGTTGGGCAACTCTTACTTTAGTACAGAGTTCGCGGGGATTAACTGGTTGTTTACTTCTATTGCATCGGATGCTCATCTAATTTCTTTGTTTTGTCTGTCGGCTTGCCTTTGTCAGGCGCGTGATGCAAGATGTTTTTCGGATCTTTGTCTAATGGTTGCGTATGTTCGTCAGTTATTATTTGCTTAGATTTCTTAATTTCTAACGTCGGTTAATCTTTATTAGAAAGGTGAGGCAAGTTGTTTTTCAGATCCGTCCCTTTCCTTATTATGATTTATTGCGACAAACGATGTTTCGAAATTAAAGAAACAAAACGTGTGTTTGCTCGAGTTAGGAAAGAAAAGAATCGTGGAGTCCACAGGACGTAACACCCCCCACCTTAGACAAATGTTGGGGGTGTAAAAACACAACATTTGCAAAAGAATTTAGAAAATGGAAATATTTCGATTCTTTTCTTGCCACAAAGATACTGTTGGGAGGAATCACATTTAACTATATGTGTATTTATTAGTATTATTATTTTCATGTATGTGTACTCTTTTTATGTGTTAAATGTGGTTCCTTGGGTTACAAACAAAAAAAAAAAATTTCTTTTTTTGAAAAGGAGGAAAGAAAAGGCGACCTCCAAAACCCCTTCCTTATTCTTTCGTCTTTCTCTTACAGATTGTTTTTATTATTATTATTATTATTATTATTATTATGATTATTATTATATATATTTTTTTTTATTTTCATTAATATTATCGTTGCTATTACTATTATTATAGTATATGTGTGTGTGTGTGCGTGGAGCCTTTTTCTATTACTTCTTTTTATGAGAGAAGAGGAAAACGAAATTTGTGATTAAGTTTAAGAGCAAATGTAACTACCTGACCTTCGTCAACGATAAGATACCAGGTGTGTAGTTGTTCCTCCGCCCGTCTGATAACCACAGGCAAGGTTCATCCGTCGGCCAGATACTCTAGGTCGGCGTACGGTTGTTTTCAGCGTTCCCTTGCAGGTTTGGTGTATTATATTTTTTTTGCTGTATCGCACGTTGTGCGATTTGTTGATCGGCAGAGTTCCATAGGTCAAGTTTATGAAGTGGTATTATTCCATATTCTTGCCTGTTTTCGGTATAGTATTTTTGGGTAATCATGCTGGGATAAATATTGATTTTTCTCCTTTATAGCGTGATAAGTATATCGGAGTTCTATCAAATATTGACAAATCTCGGAGGTCCGCTGGAGGTGGTGGTAATTGGCATTGATGTATCGTAGCCGATGATTAGGTAGTATTTATTCGATATAAATGATGTAAAGTAAAAGAAAAAAATGGTTCCACTTTTGTTCGTTAGGAATGCAATAAGAAGAAGAAAAAAAATAAAGGTTACGCATAACGTGTGTATGAGAGTGTGTATATGTGTTCCTTAAAAGAAATCAAAGATTAGTACATAATACGTTAAAGATATAAAGGATAGGTTGAATGGAATACACAAGTAATATAAAAGTAATAAGTATATATGAATATATATATATATATGTGCATAATATGAAGCACAACTACTATGTGAATACATGCATATGTGTAAAGAAAAATAAACTCTTATATATATTTTTTTTTTATTATTATTATTTTTTTTATATATATATATTTTTATATTATTTATTATTATTATTCTTATATCCGTTATTATTATTGTTACTAAACAGCTGGATACGTGTCTACCGTGACCTTATCTGCTAATCGGGCGTGGCCTAATCGGATGAGTGCATCTCGAAAGTTGTACGAGGTGTTTTCTGTGGTCTGTGTTTGCATGCATAGTTTTACAAGTGCGGCTCCATCTCTTAAAGGGTGAACTATATTTATCCACCCCTTATGTTCTTCAAGGAGAAGACGGCAAAGTTCTCGTGTTTCCGTCGGCCAAATGGTAGAATCCAATGCGGGGCCGGTATAAGCGAGGCCGCAGACTATGGTTTGCCACGGTAGTTCTCGAAATCTATCTTCTAGGAGATAGACTTCGCTCATTTTGCGCCATATTACTCGTCCCCAGTCTCCCAATGAGACTTGGACCATCCATGTGTTTTTGTTCATTTTGTTGATGAATCCTCGTCGCCAGGATTTATTACTCTGCACCGCGACGTCCATTCCTTCTTTCATTTGTTCGGGCCATATGTGTAAATATGTGGCCCGTCTGTACATTCGGAGGTTCAGTTCCTCTTCTAATTCTTGTAGATCCCTCTCGCTGTTTTTGAGTTGGACCCAGAAGAGGAGTGGTGATTTAGCTCTTACTATCTTTACCTCGAGGCGACTGCGGGTCAGTTGATCTGTGTTGATGTATTGGATTTCCATTTTTCTGTCTGAGAATTAGAGTTGTTTATGATAATAAAGTGTTATTTTTCTCTCTCTTGTATGGAGAGAGAGAGGGAGAAAAAATAAAATAAAGGTGGTATCTCGAGTTGTTTTCGAGGTATAACGGAGATAAGTAGGTAGTGAAAAAAAAAGTCGTATAGCGGTATGCGAAGAAAGAAAAATGGTCGTATAGTTGTATGCGAGAAAAAAGATAGTTGTATAGCGGTATGCTCTTAAAATTTTTCTTCCTTAAGTTCAAGTGTGTAGGTAGTATTTTCCGTTGTAGGAAGGAGGGGGTAAACGGCCGTTGAGTTGGCTTCGTTTTCGTCGCAGGTATTCTCAAGCCCCCTGTAGTTCTGAGAGTCAAGAGCTGGAGCGGTAGCTTTTGGTTTTTTCAGTTGTCTCGTTCTCAGGTGTAATAGGAGATGAGTCAAAGAATCCCATAAGGCTCCTAGTAAATATAGTGACCATCCATAAACAGTGTGTAAGGCGTAGCCGTGTACTATGGTATCTAATATTAATTTTATTATTTTGATACTTAAATATATTCCCATAAATCCGGCACTGATATTTCCAAAAATCAAGAACTTGCTCCAGATTTTCTCCCACGTGGATGCTGCTATTTTTTCAATGGTGCTTACGTCTAGTAAGTTAGAAATTGAGCCCCCCTGCAGGGAGATGGGCCTTCCCATTATTCCTCTCGCTAGAGAGTTAAGGACTGCAGGTCTTTCGGCCGGGAACATTATGTGATCTCTTAGATCTTTTAGATCACTTTCTGTATATATACCGCTAGTAGCGAGTGATCCTGGGCTAATGTATTTCCATACGGGTTTAGTTAAAGGTTTCATGACGATCGGTGGTATTGTGTCTACTGGTCTTGGCATAAATTTATACCATTCGTCTCCCAATAAGTACATGGCAGGTGCTAGTGTGTTACACGTGGTTTGCGTTCCTTGACGTAATAATATGTGAGTTTGTGGAGTTAAATAGTAGGTTAAATTTTCTCGGAGTACGGGTAATTGGTTATAGCAGCGATCTGTTTGGGCGAGTGTGACTTCGACAGGTACACATTTTATTATATGAATTACTTCTCCGGCTTGTAGAGCCATGTAGCCAGGGCCTTTCATTAAATGATAGGCGAAAATATCGGGGGATTGCGTGGCTATGGCTAAAGCATTTTGTAACATGCGTTGTTCTAAATTACATTGTTGTAACAGAATGTCGTGATAAAGCTGACTAATTTGCGTGCGGATGTGTTTTTCTACATAAACGAATTTGGAATTCATGTATGTAAAGATATCGAGGTTTGAAATGCGAGATTGTTTTTTGAAGATTACCGTACCAAGTACTGTTTCAAAAATCATTAATTTAGGATGTTCTGTTCGTATGAGTGAGTATCCACAGACTTCTTGTTTGCCTTTGCTGGTCAGCGCAAATATTGCATCTTGTGTGGTAAGCGAATAAACTGTTTGATGTTGTTCGTCGTCGATAATTTTATAAGCATATCCTTCATATAATATGCCGTAATTATTGAATTTGCAGGGGCCGACAGGTACTGTATTCCAGTAGGTATCTCCTCCTTCTATGTCTACGCAGTGAGTAGAGCTGAATTCGCAACTTACACCGGATCTGAGTTGTACTTTGTTAGTATTTATTCGTACGTCAGCTGTATAATCTTGTAGTGTGATTCTCACGGTTCCGATCACGATAACGTCTGACCAAGTTCCATAAGGATCAGAGTATGCTCCTCCGTAACAGGTGCCGTCGCTGTCGATCACCCCGGCTAATGTTATCGGGCGTGTTGTAGAGTGGTTTGATTTTAATCCGGTTATGTGAGTGTTTCCTAGACGGTAGGTGCCTTCTTCATGCATTCGTTTGCAGATTTCGCGAGTTATTTCTTCTATGTAAGAATATTTTCCGTTACGTACATCCATGGTGTGGGAAAACATTCCGCATCTTTTTATCAATCGGTCGATTTCGATTTTACATTGTATTACCTGCACAGCTTCAAATTCATTTATTTGCAATAATTGTACATAAACTTGGTCGGGTTTTATTTCTTTTCGTGGTATATCGCATTCTTCGATGGTTAGTAAGGATAAGGTCGTTAAGTTTGCTGCGGATGATCCGCAGTCGTACCCTATTAGTCCGAGTGTTTGGTGCTGGATCGTTGTTAGAATAATTGTTATCAAGGCTAATCTTCTGATTTTGGAATCCATCTGAAAGTTTATTAGTTAGTTGTTATATTGTTTATTTGTTAGTTGCTTAGTTGTTGGTTATCGGTTTGATATAAGAGATGCGTAGGCGGTTAGGATGTACGATGCGGCTATTCTTCTTTATTTTGATTTTTACGTTGTTTTTGTTTAGGATTTCTAGGATCTCGTGAGGTCCGGTATATTGGTCTCCGAATTTACCTGGTTTTGGTCCTTTTAACAGAAATACCTGATCTCCGGGTCTGAAGGTTTGAGGATTTAATTTTTTATCGTAATATTTTTTCGACTTAACTTTTGCTGTTACTACATTTTCGCGTGCGTTATTTTGAATTGTGTGAAGTTGAGTAACAAGATTTATTAGATATTCTTCGTAACTTGCTAATTTATCTTCGGGGGGAAGGAGCTCATTCGATGGAACTCGTGCTATTTTTCCAAAAACTAGTTCGTAAGGAGTATGTTTAGTAGCTTCATGTACACTGGTGTTGTAATTAAACATAGCGAGACCGATCCATCTATCCCACTGTTTTTGTTCGTTTGCGTATTGTTTTAGATATTCGCCTAATGCGTGATGTGATCTTTCTAATGATCCGTTTGATTGAGGGTGAAAAGCTGTTGTGCGGAATTTTCGAATTTTAAATAATTTAGAGACCTTCTTCATTAAGTCACTAATGAAATTTCTTCCTTGATCTGTTAATATTGCTTTCGGTGCTCCGAGCACGCAGATAAAGCGGTCCACGAAAGCTTCTGCGATGGTTTCGGAGGTTTGATCTGGTAACGGTATTCCCATGCAGAATTTAGTTAATTGATCTTGTAATGTTAAAATGTACTCGTTGCCTCTCTCAGTTTTAGGTAACGGGCCTACGATATCCATGGCTACCTTATCAAAAGAAGATCCAGGTGTATCTGTGATTATCATAGGTTGTTTTGTTTTAACTCGAACAAGTTTTTTTAATTGACACTGTAAGCATTGTTGTATATGTTTTTGAACATCTGATTTTAAATTTTCCCAATAATAATTATGTCTTATTCTGTTATATGTTTTTGTTACTCCTCGATGTCCTCCTGTTGGTAAACAATGCATTTCACCGATTATAACAGGGCGTAAGTCTTTTGATGGATATTTAATTTGTCCATTGCAAATGATTAATTTAGTAGCGGCATTAATAAATATTAGTTGCAGCTGTGATTTGATATTATTCCAGGGAACATTATTAATGATTTCGGTTTTCGCGATGCTTAATGTTTCTAGTTTCAGGTCTTCAGTTATGCGTCGTAAATCTTTTATAGTTTTAACGATATGGTTGAGAGTTACTGTGGGGCCTTCCCGTTCTTCTTCACTGATGGGTAAGGCCACATGATAATGGTTTTTATATTTTATGGCTTTAGCTTTACCTAAGACGAGAGATCCCAAGTTCGGAAGTTCGTTTCGTTCGAAAAGTTTTTGTGAACCGGAATCTAAAGGTTTTCCCTGAATATCGACAAAATATGCTACGTTGTCTTTTCGTAAAAACAATAATTCACGAGAATCTATAATATTGCTTTTAATTAGTTTATTTTCGATAATTGTAGGTTTTATTTTTCTTGATTTCAAGTTTTTATTGATAATGTCTTCCTCTTCCTCTTCTTTCTCGTCCTCTTCTTCTTTTTCCTTCTCGTTTTCTTCCTCGGTGTCGAAATCCCTGTCTGGTGCTTCATTTGTTTCTTCAATTTCTTCGATGTTGCTATTGTGAAGTTCTTTAATATCTCTTCTTGCTGTTTGACTTCTTGTCTGCATTCTATCTTGTTTGGGGCGATCCTGTATTAAAGCTTTTACTGCAATTCGTGGTTCAGAAGGTTTATTCAATTCTTCCGGAGTAGGTGATAAAATATCGGTTTCATTTTTGCAAGAATTATTTTCAGGTATTATATCTTCGAGTTCTTCGGTGTTCGAAAGGTGTAAATGAAAGTCGTCGTCTTCTTGCTCTTCCTCTTCGCTATCGGATTCTTCTAACATTTTCGAAATTAATTCTGCGTCTTCAGGGTTGTCTGGATTAAAAAATCTTTGTTCCTTTATTATTTTACAATCAATTTCTTCAAGGTTTATCGGGTTTCTTGACAGAGCGTCCGCGTTTACGTTAGTTTTTCCGGCTTTGTATACGACGTCATAATCGTATTCGGCTAATTTTAATCTCCAACGAAGTATTCGCATATTTGCATCTTGAGCGTTTTTGAACCACATTAAGGGTTTATGATCGGTAACTAAGGTAAACCTTCTTCCATACAAATATGGTCGGAAATGTTTGACGCAATATACTATAGCTAATGCTTCCTTTTCGTATGTGTCGTATTTTAGTTCGTTATCTGTGAGAGTTCTAGAAGCGTATGCAATAGGTTGGTCCTTGTTTATTTCACCTTGTGAAAGTATTCCTCCTACGGCTATTCCGGAAGCGTCAGTGGTTAATATAAATGGTTTGGAAAAATCAGGATATTGTAACACTGGTTCTTCACATAATTTTTGTTTTAAGATTTCGAATGACTCTTCTTGTGCGGTTGTCCACTCGAAGCGAACATCGTTCTTTAATAAAGTAGTCAGTGGTTTCGCTAATTTAGAAAAATTTGGTATAAATCTTCTGTAATATCCGGCAAGGCCTAAAAATTGTTTAATATTCTTAGGTGTCTTGGGTCGTGGGAATTGTTGTACTGCTTCTAATTTTTTCGGATCTGGTTTCACTCCATCTCTACCGATTACATGTCCTAAATATGTCACTTCGGTTTTTAAAAATTCACATTTATCTGGCTGTAGTTTTAGGTTAGCTTGACGAAGTCGTTCTATTAGTGCATTGTATTTTCGTTCGTGTTCTTCTAAGGAGGTAGCGTAAATAACAATATCGTCCATGTAAACGAATAATTCTTCGCCTTGTAATCCTGTTAATACTAGGTCCATTAGGCGTTGGAAGGTAGCAGGAGCGTTTTTTAACCCGAAAGGCATGCGATCGAATTCGTAATGACCGAAAGGAGTGGTAAAAGCCGTTTTGTGACCGTCCGCAGGATCCATTTTTATTTGGTGAAATCCAGATGCTAAATCACACACTGAGAAGTATTGAGCTCCTCCTAATTGATCTAATATATCTACGATATTAGGCAGTGGATAAGCATCTCCAATGGTTTTGTCGTTTAAAGCTCGAAAATCAAGGACCATTCTCCAACGCTTGTTTCCTTTCGAGTCTTCCTTCTTTGGTACGATCCATATGGGCGTGTTGTAAGGTGATTGTGATTGCTTTACTATGCCTCCTTCTAACAGTTCTTCTACCTGCTTGTTTATTTCTTCCTTATGTATTTGTGGAAATCTATACTGACGAGTGTTAATTGGTTGGTCATCTGTAGTCGATATTTGGTGTTGTAATACATGAGTTGCGGTTAAATTTTCTCCGGGAATATGAAATCTGTCTTGACTATTTGTTATTAATTTTATTATATTTTCCTGTTCCTTTTTATTTAAATGTTCCAATCGTAATAATTCCATGATTTTAGTAAATCGATTTTCTTTCGTTTCTTCGGATACTACTAAACAGTTATGTAAATCGAAGTTTGCAACGTCAATTCGTTGTTTTTCTTTGTTTTTTGATTTTCGCTTCCGCAGAAATTTGTCTATAATTTCTTGAGACTTGTTTAGCGAGGATGTTGAAATTTTTGAAGACGGTATGCTTCTGGATTTTTTAATATTTAAATTTTCAATGTTTAGATTATATCTTTGGGCCTCTTTAAGGAGGTCTTCCATAGTAATATGAGAGGTGTTTTGTTTATTATCCTTAACTTTTGTGGATAATCCGATTTTTGGAAATTTGATATCTAGGGAGGATAGGAGACTTCTCCCTTTTGGATTTTTGGAATATGATTGTGTCGAATTGCTTAGTGAGGTTTGGTAACTTCCCTCCTCGCAATCAACGGAGCTAGAATTTCCTGACGAGGTTTGGAAACTTCCCTCCGAAATTCTAGAATTATCCCCTTCAGGAGGGGTGTGGTAATTTCCCCCTCCAAGGGTTTTTGGATTATTTAAATTTTCAGGAGGGGTTGGGTAACTTCCCTCTCCAAGGATTTTGGAATTATTTATATTTTCAGGAGAGGTTTGGTAACTTCCCTCTCCAAGGATTTTTGGATTATTTATATTTTTATTTGAATAATTTTTATTTCCTCTCTTAATTTTAATTTTATTTTTATTTTCAGTTTTATTTTCCTCGTTCTCGAATATTTCGTCTTCGTCTTCCTCTTGAATTTTGTTAATGATATCGCATTCGCGGTATTCTTCATTAACGTTGGTTCCATCGATGCCTACAGATTCTTCTAGTATAATTGGTGTTTCTCCTTTTTGATTATCAAACGCCTCGATGTCTGATTCGTGGTCGTCGAATAATTCGCTTAATGGTTTTAAACGCAGGGTTGGTACACGAACTTCCACTTCTTCGTCTAAAGTGCTTATGATGTTTAAGTGCGCTTTTCCCGAGTTGTTTTCCACAATAGTATCTCCTAAATAAAGCCCATGCTCTACTTTTAATTTTGGTATATATCCCATTTTTACTTCAGGATTTCCTATTCTTACGTAAAATGATGATTCTGATCTTGGAGATACTACGATGGTTTCCGGAGAGAAAAAGGGCACGTTAATTCCAGAGACGTTTAGATGTCCCTGGGCGTAATCTATTTTCGAAGAAGTTTGCTTGAAAAAATCGTTTCCCAGTATTCCTGATTGTGGGATCGGAAAGTCGCTAGATACGATGTGAAAAGATACGGGTAATTCAAAAAGAGTCAGCGTGATTTCACCTAGAGTGTAAACAGGATAATTATTTATACCGTTTAGTTTTAAAATGTTGGTATAATTAATATTAATATCTTTAGGGATAAAATTTTCCTTGAGTATATTCGGTCCGGATCCTGTATCTAGCATAAGAGTTATATGGTTATCTACTTTATCAATATTGACCTGAACAGTAGGCACGCGACTATGTTTAGTAAGGCTCACTGTTACAGGTCTTATCTCGGCTTTTTGTTTGTCTATTTGGCTTCCCGCTGTGTGGATGGGTGTGTAGTCCGTTCGGACCCCGATTGCACACCCGACGTCGAAGGTCCGTTGTAGTTTCCCTGTTCCTTTTCTTTTCGGCGGTTATTACTCGCACTTCGTACCTGACAGTTGTCGAGAAGATGGCCTTGCTCCTTACAATATCGGCAGAATAAATTGTTATTGGATGTTGACGCTTGATTTATTTTAGAGCGACAATTTTTGGCGATATGACCGAAATTATTGCAAACTTGACAAACAACCTTAAAGTTATTTCCTAAATTACGCTGTTCGTTTTGTTTTTTCCAGCAATTGTTAGCTGAATGACCGGATTTGTCGCACCACTGGCAAATCACAGATGTTTTAGTAGGTTGTTGGTTAGTAATATTCTGTCGACATGATTTCGCATTGTGGCCTATTTTAGAGCATAGTTGGCAAGTACTATTTTTCTCTTGAATTACATTTATTGTTTGACGAGATCGAGGGTCGCGTAGACGACATTTATCCGCGCTATGCCCGCGTTTTTTACAAATTTGACAAATTAGGATGTCGGTTCCTAAATTAAGTTGCGGAGTAAACTGATTGTGATTAAGCTTCCTACAGTTATTCGCCGTATGTCCTTCTTTATAACAGATTTGACAGGTTTCTTTTGACCGAGTTGTGTGTTGATTTTGACCTGAATCGATGCTTTGGCCCTGCCGTAAATCTGTCATCACTCGAAGCTCTCTTTCTATTCTTAGCGCGTCAGCTACGGTGTCTTGTACGTCTAGATTTCTCGCGATTCGTTGTTCTATTTCGGGTTTTAAACCTCTGATAAAGCATTTACACATATCCTTTTCTAGGGAAGTCTTTATGTTTTGATCGGGCAAGGCGTGACCTGAGCTTCGCATTGCTTCTAAGATTTGTTTTCCTAAAATTTTTACTCGATTTGCGTAAGTAACTACATCTTCTTCTTTCATTTGATATACGCATCCAAGCTCTCCTTGTAGTTGATAAGCATTCTTTGAAGGACCGTAAATTTTCTTCAAAAATTCGGTTAATCGCGATACTGAATCGAAATCTTGATCTTGAATGGTTCGTCGTGCTTCGCCGACTATTCTAGTTCTTATGATTTTTGTAAATTGCGCTTCGGCTTCTTTAGGAAGCATGGATTTTGCTTCTTCGCATCCTTCGATAAAATAACTAATCGGAATGTTTTTACCGTCGAAAAAAGGAACAGCTTCGACCGCATATTTCAATGTAGCAAAAGGATTTTGTAAAGCCATTGTTTCAAAGATTTCAGAATCGTTTTCAAATTTATTAATAATATTAGTAGGCGCAGTAAATTTTTGAATCGTTATATCAACGGAACCGTCGGAATCTGGCTCGGGCGAATCGGCAATTAAAGTGTTATCGCTAAGATTTCCCTCAGTTAGAGTACTGTTTAAAGAAAGGTCAATTTGCTTAGATATGTCTTTAGGAGTCCTTATCGGAGTGGATGTATGTACTGTACCGGAAGTAGACGATATAAGTTTAGATTTAGATTTTTTATCTGTTAAAGCAACTTTATAGAGTTTGTCTACTTCGTCTTTATTACTTTTGCTTCTAGTCCCGTCGCTCATTCCTGCTTCCAAAAATCGCACATTACAATCCCGGACGAGCCCCCAATTTTTCGTATGTTACGTCCAGACTCGTGGAAGGGAGAGTCAATGGAAGGACGTAATCTACGTAATCTCTGAGCAAACGCCGTATGGCGCGTGCTCTCGAGTCGAACGATCTTACCCAAGGGCCTGAACAGGTCAACGACCGAAAAGGTCGCTTTTACGCTGTCGGCAGGCCCGTTCGTTCGGTGGTCCCTTTTCGGTAAAGGAAATGAATCCTTATTACCCGGGACGGGACCTGTGCGATTTCGGAGAGAATGGAAGTGCGAACGGGTTAAGAAATGATTATAAGATTAGTTGATTAAAAGTTTAGTTTATTCATATAAAAATAAATATAATAAAGAAAGAGGAATTCTTATAAATACATATATATATTAGAGTGTGAGTGTGTGTGTGTATGTAATTGTTTGATCGCGCGGGTGTTACATGAATTCGGAGGTCGTCAATCGGAATATAGTGAGGGAGATTCTAAAGTCTAAATTTTTAGTTCCGATTGGTTTCGTACAATGCTGAATAGGAGAGAAAAGAAATAAAATCAAAATGTGAGTAGTGTGTAAAGAGTTATCGGATCTCTTCCAAGGAAACTGTGGAGGGGGGATATTTCCTCCAAAGGATTTGGATAGGGACTCCGATAGGATGGCGGCGGCCGGGGATAAACCACGGGATGAGTGTATCTGGAGGACTTTCTATTAATGTTTTGCGTAGTTCCTCGTGATCTACTTCGTTAGGCCCTACGCAAAATATTCCCTCAGGTAGAGGAAGCTCGAGGGGAGGGAACTGAGACAGCAGCCAGTCGCGAAACTGGTGGTCACTCAGTTCCTTCTCGGGCAGGGAGGACTCGGTCTCTGAATCGGACGATTCGTCATTGATTTCGATCAATTCAGGATCGCTCGATTGCCGTTCCGAGAATCTCTCTCCTGTTTCGAGGTCGTGGAGTTCTTCCTCGAGACGGGACTCAGGACGACGAGGGGAGGAGAAGGGGGAATCCCCGAGGATGACGGTTAAAGCGGGAGACGGGGATCTTGGAGGGGAACTGATTTGTTCTGGGAAAGAACAAGGGGGGTCGGTGAGGGGAACTGGAGAGTACCGGGGACCGGAGAGATTGGATATGTCGCTACGTGTGTCGCTGTTATTGTTATCTAAATTATTATTTAATGCAGATGACTGAATATATTCTGCTAGCGCCCGAGCCAATCGTTTCCTAATTTGTTTGTTGCGACGGTTCCGCTTATGTTTGATAGCCGTTCGCGATCTTCGTTTATAGATGTTCTCCACTGAGAGAACAATAAAAATGGTAGAGAAAAAAAAAAGGAATCGCAATTGGTCGAGAAACAATTCTTGGGTTTAATTTACTCGAAATTGAATTATATATATATATATATATATATATATATATATGTGTGTAAAGAGTTATAATATTGAATTTATATATATGTGTGTGTCTCCTTTTTTTTGATGAGAGTGATAAAATGAGGAGAGATTAGTGAGAAAAAAAGGTCGCGGATCCAAACCTGCGAGGGCGGTGAATCCAGACTGACCGTTGAGAAAAGTCACGGATCCAATGCTGCGAAAGCAACGAATCCGGAGTGACTATTTGGGAAAAGTCACGAATCCGATGCTGTGAAAGCAACGAATCCGAAATGACTTTCAGAAAAATCGCAGATCCAATGCTGCGAAAGCAATGAATCCGGAAGGACTTTTGGAAAATCGCGAATCCAATGCTGCGAAGCAATGAATCCGGAATGACTTTTGGAGAATCTCGAATCCAATGCTGCGAAAGCAATGAATCCGGAATGACTTTTGGAAAATCGCGAATCCAATGCTGCAAAAGCAATGAATCCGGAATGATTTATTAAAATAAAGGAAGGTCACGGATGGAGGATGGAGATTTCAAAAGAGAGTTAAATTTAATGATCAACTGAATTCAGATTGAATCAAGTTTTGATTTAATTTATGGTGGATAATATTTATTTCTTTTAAGACCCAAGTATTGTTTGAATTTATAGAGTATAGATCGAAATTATAAATCACTTACTACTTGCTGACAAGATTTATATGCAATTGGCTCAGGTGGACGTGGTCCGTGTCGTTTCCGCCCGGTCAGTTCGTGAGCACTGCTCTTGAGTTTATAACTCGCGTATTTCGCACTTCAAGAATTTTGATATATATATATATATTTTCTTAACGGTAACGTTTTACAATGATAGTTAGTGAGTTCGATAGATGTTACACTAGTGGTTTTAGGTGAAAAAATCGTCGGTTTATATTCTGTTCTTACTTACCCCTTCCGTGGGATAATTTGTGATAATGTAGTGAGTCAGAGGACGTCCTCTAAAATAAAGAGTCTTATAATTTATCGGTGATATTGATTCAATGTTACCTTTGATCGGTTGGGCAACTCTTACTTTAGTACAGAGTTCGCGGGGATTAACTGGTTGTTTACTTCTATTGCATCGGATGCTCATCTAATTTCTTTGTTTTGTCTGTCGGCTTGCCTTTGTCAGGCGCGTGATGCAAGATGTTTTTCGGATCTTTGTCTAATGGTTGCGTATGTTCGTCAGTTATTATTTGCTTAGATTTCTTAATTTCTAACGTCGGTTAATCTTTATTAGAAAGGTGAGGCAAGTTGTTTTTCAGATCCGTCCCTTTCCTTATTATGATTTATTGCGACAAACGATGTTTCGAAATTAAAGAAACAAAACGTGTGTTTGCTCGAGTTAGGAAAGAAAAGAATCGTGGAGTCCACAGGACGTAACAATACTAAATATGAAATCAATGAAGGAATTCAGTTTGTGAGGATTTGTAATTTGAAATAGTATTTGTCACAAAATCAATCTTGCATTTATAGAAATAGATTTATAAATACTTTCGAGATTCTCTCGAGAAAATTAAAATGATTTTCAAAATAAGTTTAATAAACAAAAAATAAAATTAAAAACCTACAAAAATAATATTTAAAAAATGCTATAATTTGTAAAAATTACTATAATTATTTCAATAACCGTATGCATATATCTTCAAAAGTTTAATTAGAAAAAAGATAATATAAAACACAAAAACAAAATTAAAAATAATAAAAAAATATAAAATTAAAAAATAATTAAAAAATTAATAATTTATACAAAAACTATGGTAAAACTGCATAAAAGTTTATACCTCACCGATTTTATCGCCACTTAAATATGTTGTAGGGGAGGTTCTTCTAAGTAACTTTCTGCAAGAAAGAAGTGAAGGACGGCATTGGTTTAGAAAATATAACAAATTGAAGTTTCACAATTTTAATGCTTTTTCTTAAGTATTATAAACTATCATTAGGAACAGTGAAGTTTGTATACGTTGTATTTCTTGTAGACTTGGAAAAATTTTGTTTACATTTATTAGATAGGTACATGGTCATGGATATTTTGTCAATAATCGGTTTCACCTATTTCTCACAGTTAGTTAACAGCTTTCAACATGCGACTATACGAATTTCTGAGCCTTGTTGAGGGTAGGAATAAGTTTGTAACGATCCGCTCCCCGATCGTTACCCGGCCGCCGATTCAAATCCGGAAGGCTGCCGCCCGGCGAACATCGATCGAGCAAAAGGCAGCGGCGCTATGTGACCTTTTTTAAACATTTTCACGTTCGAATCGAATGCAAGGCTGTTAAGGTGCCTTTACATGGCAGTATCAAGCATCGAGCGTCTGCGCAGAAAATTGCGCAGAATCTGAAAGAGAGATTCCAGCTTCCTGCAGCTAGCAGCTAACATGGTAAGTCATACGATGGAAAAGAACATGTTACTGAAAGATGTGTCAAATTACCCATCGTCATCGTCTGAAACACGAGTAAACAATGAAGTGGCTAAATCTAATCTACTCACTGATGAATACATGCTGCATTTTAGAAAATATTTCGCAAAATTCAACATTTAACCCGGAAAAATTAAACAATACTGCATTAGAAGAATTATTAATGAAGAAGTTAGAAAGAGACCTCCTATATATGATTATACTTTGCCTTTGAATGTCTGTGGCAGACAAAAAATTACAGACTTATGGAAAGAAATTTCTGAAGCGCTTAATGGTAACTATTTTATATAAGAACTATTTTATATCTGAATCATAAAATAAAAGCGTTGATGTTACATTGAATGTTTTAAAAGTATATTTCAATAAATCTATTAGGTCTTATGAGTCCTGAAGATGCTAAAAGACGATGAAAAACACTAGAAAACACTTTTAGTAAAATAGTTGCAGAAGAAAAGAAATCCAGTGGCTCAGAGCATAAAAAAAAACGTAGAAACATTTAGAACTGATGTCCTTCTTACGTTTGATGTCGACGAATAGAAAGTATCAAGCTTTTTTTTAACCGTCGACACTACATATGTAATACGTTTTTCATTTTGCGATCTTTATCTTCACATCGTTGCAATCTCCACAGCTTGTTTGTATTATCACCATGAAAAACATGTTGGAGACCAAGCCTTTAAAGTTTACTCGACCTCTTGCTTCTGGGCTTATCAACCGAGGAGATTAACATTATTTTGAAGATGCCTCTGATGGATTATGGACTAATGACAGAATACGACATTCAAATCGAAGCGTCGACTTTTATTGTAACTATCTTTTATATTGACAGCGATGCGTAACTTTAAACGATTTCCGTGTATTATTTTCATTTTACGTTACATTTTTAATTTTATTTTATTCATAACTTGCGCTGAAGAAGGTCCAAAAAAGGGACCGAAACGTACGCTTTTATTTATTTTTTATCACATCTTAATTTTACTCGTGTGTGTTTCTTTTATAATTTTATAATAAATTCGTGTTGCGCGTCAAATCTTGCGTTGGCTCTCATTGCCTTATTACAACCCCCCCATTTTAGTATCATTAACGGAGCCTTACACAATTAAGTTTAGAAAGTATGTATTAATTTTCATGTGCAACTTTAAATATATATTATAAATGTTACAATTACTAATTTCAAACATATCTTATTTAACAGTTCCATTTCGAATATTAAAATGCATTATCAATGGTTAGTAAAATGCACTACCATTATTAATGAAAAATTTCAAAGACAAAGAAGAGCTGAGTTAACTGCAGGTATCAAAACAATTATAAATGCAATAAAATTAAAAAAAACGTAGAAAGAGATTTTAGATGAGTAAACTATTTAAACAAAAACACAGATACGGATTCTACTATGCAATACTTTCCAATATCAGATTGGAAGATCTTCGATTTAAAAATTACACGAGAATGACAATGACACAGTTTGAAGAATTATTATCACTTATAGGAAATAATTTAAAGAAGCAGTATGTTGTACGTGAACCGATCAATGAAGAGCAACGTTTAATATTGACTTTAAGGTATGTATACTTAGAAATTATATAAAAATATATAATGTTGCAATATATAAAATATATTGCAAATAATATGTGATAAATGAAATCTATATATATACGTTATATAAATAATTTTATTGACCAAGGTGATTATTCTTCGAATATTTACAGATATCTTGCCTCAGGAGACAGTATAACATCTTTGTCACATCAATATCTAATATCTGTGAGTAGTATTGGAAATATACGTGAGACATGTTCTTCCATATGGGAGCATTTATTTCCTATCGTACTTGCAAAATGTGATGCAGAAGACTGGAAGAAAATTGCAAATGACTTTGCAAATAAGTGGAACTTCCCTCACTGCATTGGTGCGGTTAATGGGAAACACGTCATTCAAGTAATTTCTAAATTGAAAACAATACGTATAATAACTCAAACTACCAGCTCGGTTAAACATCTGGGAGTGATTCTGGATGCAAAGCTGAGTTGGGGGAAGCAGCTCGACTTCGCATGTGGCAGGGCATGCGCGTTGCTTTGGGCAACTAAACGCATCTGCGGTAAGACTTGGGGAATCAAACCTGCAGTGATGCAGTGGCTGTACACCGCGGTAGCGAAACCATTGTTCATGCATGGGGCACTGCTGTGGTGGAATAGAACGTCGCTCAAATCGGTCAGAGTCTCCCTTGACCACTTGCAGGGTCTAGCCTCAAGACTCATCACCGGAGCCACTAGAACGACACCGGTCGCTGCTCTGGGCGTGGGCGCTGGGGCTGCCGCCTCTGCATATTATGGTGGAGGCGGCGGCGATGGCGTCGGCGCACAGATTAAAGACCGGGGGTCAGTGGAAGAGGGCAGCTCGAGGAAACGATAAGAGCCACACCACAATCTGGGGTGAGCTGTTGGGAACTGTTCCGGAGGCTGGGATGTGGCAAGACTGCAGGGAAGTGCTACTATCCTTTGATCAATACTTCTTGGTGGGATTCCCCACCAGGGAGAAATGGAGCAGATCTCCGGATCCTACTTCAGAGGACGACCTGGTCTGGTTTTCGGACGGGTCGAGCAACAGGGCGGGAACCGGAGCGGGGGCCTACCTGCAGGGATCAAAAACAGGGATAAGTATCTCCCTAGGCGGATACTGCAGCATATTCCAGGCGGAGATCATGGCAATCTTAGCTTGCGCTCAGACGAGTATTCTAAGGAGATACTCGAACAAAAGAATAACTATCTGCTCGGATAGTCGAGCGGCCTTATTAAGGCCTATATATTGGCCTTAAAAAGCCCAGGGGTGGACTCTGCCCTGGTGGGGGAATGCAAGGAGGCTTTAAACAGACTGGCTTCTACCAACAGGGTAAGGCTGCTGTCGGTACCAGGTCACACCGGGGTCAAAGGAAATGAAAGGGCAGACGAGCTGGCTCGCAAGAGGGCTAATGCTCCCATGACGGGACCGGAACCTGCAGTTGGCCTGGTCAAAAACGCCAACAGGACGGGCATCAGGCGGTGGAAACACAGCTGGACATGGCCTGGCACCGTGAACCAAAAGCTAGACAGGCACACATCTTCATGGGGCACTGGGATCGAGAGAGAACTAGTTACCTGATAAAGTTAAATAGAGGCGCGTTGAGGAAAGCAATAGGTGTCCTGGCGGGGCACTGCAAACTCAGAAGACACCTGCACCTACTTGGACTAAAGAAGGACAAGAGATGCAGGAAGTGTGAGCAGGAGGAGGAAACACCGCTGCACATATTGTGTTTCTGTCCAATGGAGACAGGAAAAAGGAATCAGATCTTGGGATCTCACTTCCTGGATCCCAAGAACATCGTGTCGATATCTCTGAGGGCGATCCTTCACTTCTTCAGAGAGGGGGGTGGCTTTTGTAGGAGGGACGACGCGAATTACCTGCGGAAGGTATAATGGGCCCTAAGGTCTGAGTGCCATGGAGACCGCCCTATGGACGGGAACCACCGCCGCACGCATACATACATACATACATACAACTCAAACTAACCTAACTATATTACAACATTTTTTCAGTGTCCTGACAACGCGGGATCAGAATATTATAATTATAAAGGCAGTCACAGTATTATTTTACTTGCAGTGAATGATGCTAATTATATCATATGCTGTGTTGATATTGGCGCCTCGGGAAGTCAGGGTGATGCAGGTCTTTTCGAGAATAATATCATGGGCCTGTTCTTGGAAAGAAAAGAATTCGATCTTCCAGCACCTGAACCATTATATGCAGATGGTCCAATTTTACCATATATATTAATAGGAGATGAGGCGTTTCCATTAACCGATTATATGATGCGGCCAAATCCAGGCAAAAATGAAATGACATTAGAGAAACGTATTTACAATTATTGTTTATCTAGAGCTCGAAGAACGGTGGAGAATGTTTTCGGTATTTTGACTAGCCAATGGCGACTTCTAAGACGACCAATTTTAGTAACAGTTTCAACTGTAACAAAAATGGTTCAAGCAATCGTCTGCCGTCATAATTGGCTGAGAAAGCATGATGTTGAGCGAGAAACTTACGTAACACAAGAATTTGCAGATCAGCTTTTAACAGATGGAAACAATGAAAACGAATTTTTGAGACAAATTGTTAGAGATGGTGCATTTATATGAACATTAAACGTACTTCAGCAAGAGCATATTCGTTACGTGCAGCTTACATTCGAGAAGAATTCTGTAGATTCTTTAATGAAGAAGAAGTTTGCTGGCAAAATATTCAAATTTACAAATAAATGTAATAATTTGTCATTCTGTATTACATGTGTTGTACATGAAAATTAATATATACTTTGTTTGTTTGTAACAAAACTTGTTCTTTATCATTTCACGTTACTTTTGCCATATTCTCCTTTTTCAATGTGTAATACATTCTGTATTTACATATTCAGTGAGATTTATTTTAACATTTGAATAAAATTATATTGTTCATTTCATACAATTTTAAATGTACATTGAAGACAGAAGTCACTTTTGCCAAGCTTTATTAATAAAATATAAATAGTTATAACATATTATAACATTAATAAAAATAATATTACTTATAAGAAATATCTTAAAACTAATGTATATTTACACAGCACAACCCTGTATCGTTGTACAATCACAAAAGCAATATTGCTTAATTTAATATAACTGACAATGTAAATAATGGCTCTCATTTAGCCCGTTATATTCATTATATTTAATATAACTGAAACTAAATATTCTAAAAAAAAACAAAGTACGTTTTACAAACTAAAAATACTAAAAATCAATTTTCTAAAAAAGAAAAAAAAATCTTTACCATATACTATTTTGGCAATAAATTATATATATATATATATTTAAATATAAATTAACTTCAATATATTTTTAAGTAAAATGGGAAGAGTATTCGCCACTAAAATCGTGTAAAATTATATTAAAAAATAAAATAAAACTCGTGAAATAATGTACTATTAATTTTTTACGTAAGATAACAGAAATAATTAAAAATTTTCAATAATAAAAATTAGACTGTAACATAATGAGAGTAATGTTGTTGAATACATTATTATAATCATAAAAATTATATTCATAATTAAAGAATAAAATATAAACTCACAAGAAACTAAGAACATAGCAAACGCAAACATGTTATAAAAATAAATTCAAAATTATTCACGCTCATTTTGTTCTTCCTTAGTAATATCTTGTAGAAAATTCAGTAAAAGTCTATCCTTTTTCTCTGAATTAAGTCTCTGCAGTCTTTGTTTTATATATAAAAACATACCATCCAATGCACCAACTTCAGGTAACTTTGGAAGGTTTATTATCACAGGCATTTCTTTGGCACAAAGTACATCAACCATACGATTCATTGATGCCGCTAAATTGTCGCTATCTTTAGCCCGAAGTTTAACAAAAGGTTGATCTGAAAATAGATTGAATATTTCTTTAATCCATAAATAAACAATTAGATATTTTAAAACGGAATCGGTCAAATCACTAAACACAGTAGCTTTATAACAATATTAATACCTTCAGTACTTTTATGTTCTTTGATGTTGTCTGAGCTACTATCTTCAAACAGATTATTGTTAGACACATTCATTGTAATATTCGAAATGGAACTGTTAAATAAGATATGTTTGAAATTAGTAATCGTAACATTTATAACATATATTTAAAGTTGCACATGAAAATTAATACATACTTTCTATTCGTCGACACCGAAGGGATTGTCCCGATTGCGCACATTACGGATCGGACACAGCGATATTTCCCGATCGGACACAGTCCCGATCGGACACAGTCACGATCGGACACATTCCCGATCGGACACAGTCCCGATCGGACACAGTCCCGATCGGACTGTGTCCGATCGGGATTGTGTCCGATCGGGACTGTGTTCGATCGGGAAATATCGCTGTGTCCGATCCGTAATGTGCGCAATCGGGACTCACTCATACCGAACGTAAGAAAAACATTAGTTCTAAATGTTTCCACGCTTTCTTTTGATGCTCTAGCTGAGCCACTGGGTTTCTTTTCTTCAGCAACTATTTTACTAAAAATGTTTTCTAGTGTTTTTCATCGTCTTTTAGCATCTTCAGGACTCATAAGACCTAATATATTTATTGAAATATACTTTTAAAACATTCAATGTAACATCAACGCTTTTATTTTATGATTCAGATATAAAATAGTTCTTATATAAAATAGTTACCATTAAGCGCTTCAGAAATTTCTTTCCATAAGTCTGTAATCTTTTGTCTGCCACGGACATTCAAAGGCAAAGTATAATCATATATAGGAAATCTCTTTCTAACTTCATCAATTAATAATTCTTCTAATGTAGTATTGTCTAATTTTTCCGGGCTAAATGTTAAATGTTAAATTTTGCGAAATATTTTCTAAAATACAGCATTCATCAGTCAGTAGATTAGATTTAGCCACTTCATTGTCTACTCTACTGTTTCAGACGATGGGTAATTTGGCACATTTTTCAATAACAATACTTGTTCTTTTTCATCCCACATTACTTTTGCCAGATATTCTCCTTTTGATGCATAAAAGTATTAATTCCTATTATAATTTTTTTAAGTAAATATAAAAATAATTGTATATTATTATATATAATTTAATCAATTATAATATTTACCATTAGTGGGAAAAAAGTTTTAGACTGTGAATTAATAGTCACTGTGTACCAATCTTTCATACAATCGTGATGTTTAATTTCTTCTTTATTCACAATTGATGTACACACTCCACAAGTAATTGCCAATTTTGTTGCCTATGAAGAACAATGTTACAAAATAATTCTAACATAGAGAAGAGATATATATAAAATAGAATTGTGTATGTTATAAAAGAACATGCAAAAAAAGTTTAAAAATTAATTCTTTAATACTTAGTTAAGTTCTAAAATGCACTGCCAGTAGTGATGTTCTATAATATATTTTGTTTAATAATAATATATATTATGTATAATGTTAATAAATATTAATTTTCAGTATTGTGTGCATATTAGAATATAATCTTTTGATCTCGACCGTTTTTGTATGAGTTACCATGTTATTAGCCGCTAGCTGCAAGAAGCAGAAATCTATCTTGTTCAACGTCACGCAATGATTTTCTGCGCAATGACGCTCGACGCTCGACGCTTGATGCTGCCATGTAATGGCACCTTTACGCGGCCACCGGCACACCATTTGTACACGGGACCGTCGCGACGGTTGTCACGACGCGTCGTTTGGCTTCCGAACCCTATACGATACCTGACGGTTTTTTTTTACATGGGGAAAACCTTGCATAGGTCCCCACAGTCTGGAGGGGGGACCGAGGGGTATGCCGGATTCCTACCGGCTAAAAACCCCATGGTGGCCTACCTCGCTTATGGTGGGGGGCCCCGGGAATTCGTGAGGACACTACCGAAGCCTCCCTGCGCTAAGCTTGCGCCTCCGTTCCCAAGGGGAGTCCTTTTTGACAGACCCCCCCCCCTTCAACTGACATCCAAATAGTGACGAGGTGGGGCCACACCACCCCGTCGCATTCATTCCGCACAAATCGAGGTCGCTTTCGATCCGCTCTTCCGCTCTCCCGCTCTCGTGTTCTCACGTTCGAGCGCCCCGCGCACGTCACACAACCACGCCTTTCCACCGGCTCCTTGCGTGCGAGAAATAAAGTATTGAATGCACGATCCTTCCTGATACCCGCGATTGTAATCGCATCATTGTGCAATACTCTGTACACACGTATTTGGATATTCCGATAGGCATAAATACTTTTCCGGCACGCGCCCGGCTATAAATAGCGCGACGCCAAAAAACGCGTCACAACACCCCGCCCGATATACCGTGCGCACCAACCCGCGGTTCATGTCCTGTAAATGCGCACGTACGCCATTTTGAATCCGCACGCACCGCGCACGCATACGTCAACCGCATCTATTCAACTGCGTGCATCGTGCCTATCGTCTACACGCACACGTTGCACACGCACCTTATCACATTGTACATATACACGCCTTTCATACTCACGAGATTCGCGCACACGCACCTTATCACATTGTACATATACACGCATTACATACTCACGAGATTCGCGCACACGTTGCACACACACCTTATCACATTGTACATATAAACGCGTTCCACATATGAGTCATTCTTTTACAAACCGAACGGTTTTTGACCGACCCATTGCTAAATCGCTTCATAATTTTTTGACGTGTTCTAGATACAAAATGAGTGAACACGTGTAACGGGATTTTTTTTTTAATTTTTTTCGAAAAATATCGGGATTTTAAATTTTAACGCGATGCATTTTATGGTCGTATCGTCGTCGGAGACAACCACCCCAGAAGATCGAACAGTCTAGCAGATAGCGACAGGACTGTTCGCTTAATGAACGTCTCGACTCGAACTAGCTTTGTCGAGAATGAGAAGCTATCATCATGAGGATGCCACTGGAGACTCAACGTCGAGTGGCTCTCGCCCGGCAGTTACCATCTCGGCTCTCGTTGAAGTTTATCCTCCAAGGTAAGATCCTCCAGTAACGTAGCATCGTTGGCGGACCACTTCTTCAGGGGGAAGCCGCCCGCCTTGCAGATCTGTATTAGTTGACTCTTGATTTTCTTTGCTTCCAGGATAGTTGATGAGCCAGTCAGGATGTCGTCCATATACGTGTCATCGCGCAGAGCAGCTGCCTCTAAAGGCCACGCCTTCCCGTCGTCCTCAGCAAGTTGCCGTAGAGTGCGAGGAAGGGGGCACAAGCTAAACCGTAGGTAACGGTGTTTAATTGATACTCCCTTAATTGATACTCTCTTCTCCAGGATGTTCCCTTCATACAATCCTTTGCAGATTCCGATCCTCGGGATGTACATCGATCTGCCTGTACATCTTTTCGATGTCTGTGGCTAGCACGTATCGATGTCGGCGCCATCTCAGCAAGATGTCGAAGAGAGCTGGCAGCAGATTTGGTCCTGTCATGAGGTGTTTATTGAGCGTCTCCCCTGAAGGCATCGTGGACGAACCGTTGAACACGACCCTCAACTTCGTGGATGTACTCGCCTCTCGCATCACTCCATGATGAGGCAGAAAGCAGCAATGCGGGCGAGCTGAGTCCGTGGCAGGTGCAACTCGAGTCATATGCTTCAGGTCGGCGTATTAGCGCATAAAATCAGCGTAAAGCGCATACAGAGACTCGTCGCGAGTGAATCGGCTTTCCATATGTTTCAGCACTTGAGCGGCGGTGCGACGAGTGACAGAAAGGTCCGGAAGAGGAGCGATCACAGGAAGACGCACGGAGTATCGACCTTCGGAGCTTCGTGAGTGCGTGCGGACGAAGTGCTCTTCGCATTCCACATCCTCCTTCGACAGCGCTGGAGCGGACATGGAAACCTCCTCCTGCTATCAGAATCGGCGTACTACTGCGGATATATCTTCCTCGATGCGGCATTGGTGAGTGTGCGATGCTGGTTCGACGGAGGCATCTCCGATCACTCCCGACAGAATTCATCCTAATGAAGTATTTTGTGCCACAGGTGCTCGAGTGCCTCCTTTCCGAAGACCAGATTGAAGGATGGTGGCGTAGACGTCAGCGCCCAGGAGGATCTCGATCGGCTCTGAAGCATTGTATTCCGGATCGGCGAGGTTGAGACCTTGAAGGTGCGGCCAGGCGTAAGCGTCAGTGTCGATTCTCCCGGCGTAGACCGTGAGTCGAGGAAGCACCAGCGCGGAGACGTGGATGGCAGGACCTCCAGAACGAGGCGCGAGTGAGAGCGATACACGGCCCTTGGATACGGCCGTTTTCTGACCACCGACTCCGAACACCGAGACTGAGGTAGGCGAGCGCTTCAACTTCAGCCGTTGTACAAGACGTTCCTCAATAATTGACGACTCGGATCCTTGGTCAACCAAAGCTCGAACGAAGTGCCAAGTTCCGTAGCGGTCCGCTACGCGCACGCGCGCGGTGGCGAGGAGTACCGCTACTGACTTCTCTGCAGGTTTGTGAGCGATGTGAGACGTCTTGGCTACGTCGGTCTCTCGACAAGCATCATGGATCGAGGTATGGTGACGAGATCCGCAGGCAGTGCAATCCTTTTTAGAAGCGCATTCGCTCACCTTGTGGCGTCCCAGGCAATTTTTGCTTCTATATGTTGCTTCCTTTCTATTGCAGATTTGCGCTTGTAGTCATCGCACAACATAAAAAAGTGATCCTTTTGACAAAGGGAACAGCGAGGCTGGTTGCCGATCGACTGCTGCTCCTGCTTGCGCGCGAGGTGACTCCGGGTGGACTTCTGCGAACCTGGTTCCGTTTTGGAAGTCTCGGACTTCAAAGGCTGCATCGACTCCAAGGTGTGTAAGCGGCGATCCAGGAACTTCTCGAGAATGACGTAAGAAGGGGGCTCCGTGGTGGAGCTGATCGACGTCTCCCACTCACGTCGTGAACGAGGATCAAGAAGCTCGACAATAAGGTAAACAAACAGGTCCTCACTGCTATTTATCGGCCGCTTGATGCCATTCAGCGAACTGACTACCGCTTTTACTCCGTGAAAGATCTTGTGTAATTCAGCGGCGGATTCATTCCTCATCTTTGGCAGCGAGATGAAGTTAGCAAGATAGGCTCGTACTAATAATCTCTTATTCTCGTAATAGCTGCTGAGAGCTACCCAAGCGCGCTCGAAATTTTCGCCTGTTGTCGGAAAATTCCGAATCAGTAATTCTGCTTCTCCTTTTACACAGGTCTTCAAGTAATGAAGCTTTTCGACGGACGTCGTGCTGGTGTCTCGGTCGAGAATAGACGTAAAGAGATCGCGGAACGCCGGCCAGTCTTTATACTTCCCGGAAAATTGCGGAAGCTGGATCCGAGGAAGAGTGGTTCGCGGGACCGACGACTTGGTTTCCGCAGCCACTTGTGGAGTAGAAGCCGCCGTCTCCTGCTGCTGAAGCTTCCGCATGCCATCAAGGAAGAGCTCTTTGTTATTTAGATAAGCTTCTTCAGCTAACTCACGCAAATTATCCTTCACGTAGTTGTGTTCCTTTAATAATTCTTTCGGAGCATCTCGGAGTAGATCGTGATTGTCCTCGAATTTACGCCAGTTGCTTTCTAGGGTCTGAAGACGGGCTTCGACCATCCCTATAGTGATCTTTGCGGCGGCGGTTTTCTGGAGATTATCGACGGCGCGAGATATCCTGCCATGGAGCTCGAATTGCGTATCCAATAAGTTCTCCAGTGACTTATCCATTTCGCTAACGTTCTCTTATTTCTCTTCAGGTGGTCACACTCCGGAAAGCACGAAGGAAGCACACCACAGACGACTAACGCACGAGAAGAATACCGGTTGCGAAAATCCAGCTCGAAGGACCATTAAATGTGCGCGACGGAACGTGGAAATCGAGTTCAGGAGCCAGAGAGGATAGAAAAGTTAGCTGCAGGCGCGTAACGTAAAAAAAATTATATTTGATAATCACTAACTACAAGGATTCACAATAAAAATTCGAGTAAAGTTAACCAAGAAGTCGTTAATTCGATTAATTAATCGCGATCCGCGAGCTACGGTATGCGCGAGAAAAGGACAAGCGATCCGTTTCTGAATTTCTGAGTCGCACTCTGTTCGCGTCGAAAGACTGTACGAAAGAGCGCCAGCGGTCTCTTGAGAAGAGCTTTTATAATGATAAAAGGTCGAGAATCTTCTAGATGTTTTAGAAGATTCTCAAAACCGGTTAAGGGCAATCGGAGAATGACTTGTAAATTTTATCTAGTCTAATCATTATAAATTGTTGATATTTGGTGACTTCTCTCGAGCGACCGCGGTGTTTGGTTTCTGTCTCTCTTTAAGAGAGAGATAGCGTGAGCACTTATTTACGAAGGCGCGGGGCGTTCGCACGCTCCTGCGGCCGAGCGCTGATATCTGAGACAGCGTATATAGGTTTTATTAATATACAATTTTGGCTGCATGTCGCATGGAATGCATGAATGCATGAACTAATTATTTTATTTTTCAGCTTGCGATTTTATTCGAGAGTCCGATCTTGAACAATTTGGGTTTGTTTGGGATTGTTTGAGTTTATTTGAGATTGTTTGGGTTTATTTGTGTTTGTTTGGGTTTGTCTAAGTTTGCTATGGCTTTTACTTTACAATATTACTGTACAATATTCGACTGTGTGTTCTATCCAGTTTTCTAACATTTCGAGAATTTTTAATTTTTCCAATGTTAAACATATGATGAAGGAGTGGTTTCCGCGCCTTATATATGTACAAAGTTACTCTAAATGACGTCAAAAATGATATATTTCAAAATCAAGGAAATCTGAAGTAGGGCCCACTTTCGAAATAATTACCAAAGTTTTTTTTTGTATTTTATCTTTATAGACAAACTGAATACAGCAGAGATTAAAAAAAAATTTAAAAGCTTGCGAGACACGTATAGAAAAATTATTCAGGCAGAACAGCATGCCAGCGGTTCCGCAAGAATTGATCTCAAGGAAAAATGGAAGCATTGACGACGTGATGGATTTTCTACGCGATTCTTGCCTGATACGATCGTAAAACTTGCTTCCTTCAAATATTAATAAAGTGTTGGTTTCGTTAATTATAATTATTACTATTTCGTTTGTAGAATCCAAACAAATGTCAGTTGGGATTCTGTCTGCGAGGATTCTCGAGAAGACGAAATCATTGCCAATGCAGATACATCAAACGATGTCGACAGAGATGCTGACGAAGATTGCAGTCTGGCGTCAGGTATGGGACATTCATAGGCTTTCTAATGTAAATAATAATAATAATAATAATAATAATAATAATAATAATAATAATAATAATAATAATAATTGCAATGATGAGTATGATTATGATAATGTTACAGCTTTAATAGACACACGAAAGAGGAGATCGCGCAAAAATACAGCCAAAGATACTGAAGAAGCTGTAAGTGCAATTAACAGAATCGCGGATGCGATGTGTAGAGAAGAGCCAAATATTATCTTACCTGCTCCCCCGCAACCAGATAAGGTTGATTCCATGTTGCATGCAGCAGGGCTGCAATTGCGCCGAATGCCATATAAGAGACGGATGCAGACACTTTTAGACATTGTACAAATGGTTCACACTCGACTGATGGAAGAAAATAACGAGGAAACGCCATAAAAATTTTTTGTTTTTGTTTAACATAGTTTAATATTTTAAATTCATATTATATTTGTTATATTTCTTTGAAGTATATATTTTATATGCAAAAAAAGCAAGCGTTACATTGAAGCGTGCAATAAAAGTGTCAAATTCAGTTGTAATTTTTATATTGTCATCCTACATATAATAAAACAGTAAGGGGTGCTTTGTCTGTAATTTTCGAATTGGGTTTGGAATTTCAATCGGGTTTGGTATTAAGTCTGGTTTCAACACGAACGAAGTTGTGGACACATCTAGTTATAAATAAAAAAATACACTGATTGACATTCAAATTTACAATTTTTGAATACTTGATTATATTTCAGTTCATAAAAATTATACAATTCACAATGTTTGCGAGTCCACGAATTCTCGGTAATATTATGAAAAAGAGTCAAACGCGCGACCCCAAACATTGCTCCCCCCACCATGATTACGCCGAATTTTGCGCGAGAATCCGGGAACCAAGGCTTCGTTTCGGCAGAACCATTCGAGCTCTCCTCGAAAATATATAGAGTGTGTTGTGCCTGTCGTGAGGCACGGGGTATATCGGGATCGTTGCCAGATAAGAACTGGGAATTTCGGGCTTCGCCCAGAGAAGAGACACCTTTTCACTTAAAACTTTATTTATTTCACAAAACACTAGATATATATATATATATATATATATATACATATATATATATCTGTAAATTATCACAATGCGTGAGTTAGATATTTCGACACGGCCCGGCGCGTACTTAATACAAAAGGTAACGACGACCCGTTCTTTACTTGTACGTTAAATCATTTCGATAACTGACCGCGACGACACGTAATACTGTGATTTAATGACTGCCCGCTGCGTTTTGGCAGTGGGTCCTTTTATATTAAATAATTAGGTCGAAACGCGGTCAAAGTCCAGATGCAAGCGAAGGAGGTTAAAAGAAATCCTTCGTTTGCACTTTGGCAATATTTTGTAGGTCGCAATCTTTTGCAAATTCGCTCTTTTCGTAATTTTTTGTTCTCGTTTCGCGCGTGACCTGCTGTGTCGGCGTTTCGCGCGTATTTGTCCTACTTGGATTATAATATGGAATATATATAAAATATAATAATTTAATTGTGTATTATAGCTTAGGGCTATAACAAGTGATCCATATAAGCTGTGTTCCGATAGTATTGAATTATTTGCAAGATTATAGCTCTTTCAAATCAATCGTGCGACCGAAAAGTTAAATAAAACCAATCAGTTATCCGTTTAATTATACATCAAATTTACTATTAATGTGATTGTCAAAATAATTATAATAAAGTGTTAGTGGTTTCCAATATTGTGGACATTATTACATAAATCACCGAAGTTTCCTGCCTTGATCTCCGAATTCTCTAAAGAGATCTAAACTAGCGAACTCCTCGGAAGCATTCAACAACTTTACAAATTTTTTGGTTGCTTCTGCAACACACAAATTTATTATAATTTTTTTTTACAATTCATAATCATATAATTTTAGTCACGATTATATTGCAACGAAACAGCTCCTTCCCCAGTAAAAAAATCACAAAATTCTTCTCTAATAGCTGCGGCAGCTCGACTACTATTATTATTACCACGTACACTAATATCTTGTAATGCCGAATTCTGCATTTCTTGTCTCCAGAGTCCGGGAATTAAACCATTAGGACCATATTGATCGACCATGTTTGATGGAATGTATTCGTTTCGATCATCACGTTTTCGAAGCCAATTATGGAGAGAAGCCATATGGCGTGGACCATGTTTATTGTGTTATCTATAGTAGTTTCGATAGGTTTTTTAAAATTCTCCACTGACTAACTAATATTTCAAAAGAATTTTCTATTGTTCTTCGAGCACGGCTGATACGGTAGTTTAAAATGTTTCGATCTGGGTTAAGACCTCCTTTTCCAGGATACGGCCGGAGTAAATAATCAGTCAATTGGAATGCTTCGTCGCCTACGAGAACATATGGCAAAGGCAATCTATCAACAGTCAGTGGTTTGGGTTTCGGTAAGTTCATTTTTTTCTCGTTAACTTCTGGCCCATTAGTGAGTCTTTGAAAATTCCACCATCGCTACGTCGACCATAGACACCAATAGCAACGAACGTGAACAAGTAATTGGCGTCACAGATCCCCAGCAATACGATGCTGTGGCTATTTTTATAATTGAAGTATGCAGAACCAGCATTATCAGGAGACTGCAATAAATATCATTATTCAACGATGCAATTCAATTCTTATCCGGACCTATATTTGTACATACCTGGATTACGACATGTTTCCCATCAATAGCACCTATGCAATGGTTGAAATGCCATTGGTTTTCAAACTCTTGAGCAATATTTAACCAATCTATCGTTTTTAATGAATACGACAATACTTCCTTGCTGAGACAAGTCCAAAGTGCTTTGCAAGTTTCTTGAATAATGTTACTCGCTGTAGTGACGCCAGCAAGATATTGATAAGAAGTGGAAGTCATACAGTCACCGGTCGCTAAATATCTGCATGCAGTTCTTTTATACGATTTAGACAACTGAAAGTAATACATTAAAATTGCTTTGAAAGACTAACCTCAATGTCATAGCCAATCGTGCTGCAGCAAGTATAGGCTCTCTTATTGCATTCTGCTTGGAAATAAGACCAATAAGGCACAAAACAGCAGTTCTTCAAATTGAATTGTCATACGTAAATAATTTTGGAATTTGTCTTCGTGCAAGGAAAGTGTAGGAAATATGGCTTCATAAAATCCATGAATGTGTCGCAGTTGAAATAGTGGATGAACCCAAAAACGCTTTTTTTTGTAAGCCCTCTTTTTCTTCAGTCTCATAATTTCACTGATAATAAGAGCCGCTTCAACTTTTTTTCGCTACGTTTTCTGTTTTCTTGCTTCGTCAATAATTTTCTGACATTGAGTGTAATGCATGCCTGATATTTGTATACACTGGATATTATGCGTGTGTCACAAATCACTCACTGTACTCAAAATTACTCAATTGAAGGCAATTACAGAAAAAAATATTATTTATTTCGCACAATTAAAGATGCGCTTATTGAAGAGCAAGTAAATAAAACGATCACAATGAAATTCGGATAACCTTGTTGACACTATAGCTGTAGCCACAATGCTTCGAGAAAACGCTCGTTGACGCCAAATTGACGCTAAAACAAACGTTGACGCTCGCATATTTAATGCTATTTCCCCTTCCACCGATAGAGTTGATCACATGACCAGCTTTGACGCCCGAATCGAGCGTTGAGCGTTAGCATGAAAAACCACTTTAACGCACCCTAACGCAGTCCTCGTCCGTGTGCGCTCGACGATCGGCCGGCTTCGGTACATAGAAAAGGACAGATGTACTATCTTCTGTCTCCTACTCTCTTAAGTTATAAATAAAACTATATGATTCATGAAACCTGGAGCTAACGATGCGACTCACTCACTCACTCACTCACTCACTCACTCACTCACTCACTCTCTCTCCCTTTCTCCCCTCCATCTCCCCCACTATCTCCCCCTCTATTCCCCCTCTTACCCCTCTCTCTTCCTCTCTCTCTCTCTCTCCCTCTCCCTCTCCCTCTCCCTTTCCCTCTCCCTCTCTCTCTCTCTCTCTCCCTCTCTCTCTCTCTCTCTCTCTCTCCCTCCCTCTCTCTCTCTCTCTCTCTCTCCCTCCCTCTCTCTCTCTCTCTCTCTCTCTCCCTCTCTCTCTCTCTCTCTCTCTCTCTCTCTCTCTCTGATGGAGAAGACGTGTCAAACATCGCTCCGTAAAAGTGATAGTTTTTAAGTGGTTCAATAGTGTGAGAGAGTGACTAAAAGTTGTCGAAGTAATAGCTGCATAGACCGGGAGTAACTATGAGTGTTATCTAGCCTGGATATGCTGGTATGTGAGCGTAAGAACTACATTTTCTGTATGAGACATCGAGGTCTCATACGACAGGTAGACATTAACGGTGGACAAAAAGTGCTGACGTGTGTAAGTGGACGCAAAGGTGACTGATCGCCTTTGCTGATATTAACGGTTTCGGCCGGTAATTATCGATATGAACGATGAATATGATGAATATCGATGTTCGGCATGTAAGAAGGCAATAAAAAATCGGGTTGTGGCATGCCAGTCTTGTGTTAAGCTTTTTTACCATTCAGGATGTGTAAGTAAGTATAAGATTTATGATAAAAACCGTGAACTGGTGTCGTGTCCTGGCCCATTTGAGAAGTTTACAATTGAAAGTGAAGCAGATATGAAGAAGGCATCTGCATTGGCAGGGAGCAGCAGGGATAGACTAGGATCTACAGGATTTGTAGGTTCGTTTACGACATCAAGCAGTGGAAATAGAACATCAGGAGTGAGTGGACCATCGAGTATTCACGTAAAAATAGATTGGCTTGTAAAAATTGTGAAAGAATAAAAAGATGAAACAGCATGTAAGAAGGAAATTAAGATGATGGTCAAGGAAATAGTTCGAGAAGAAATGGGAAATATTAAACAAGAACTTGGAGACCTGAGAAGAATGATACAGGCAGGAGCTTGTGGGCCGTCAGGAGGAGCGCAAAGAAGCTATAGCGAAGCAGTTAAAGAGAAGAAGAAGGAAAATATTATAATTGTCAAACCCAAGATGCAACAGGAGAGTGAAGCAACTAAAAAACTGATAAAAGAAAAGGTAGATATCAAGAACATGGCTATGGGAATAACGAAGCTAAAAAAAGGAAGTAAGGGAACAGTTATTCTCGGTTGTGAGACTGGAGAAGAAATGGAAAAACTAAAGGCGACAGTACAAGCCAAGTTGGGCGAAAATTTCAAAGTTACTGAGTCACCGAGAATGAAACCTAAAATAAAAATTGTTAATATTGGCGAGGAAGAAATGACGTTAAATGATGATGATTTAATAGGTACAATCAAGAAGCAGAACAAAATTGACGCGAAAAATGAAGGAATTCATATGCGAATAGTGAAGAGAATAGTTAAAGAGAAAAGAAATGATAAAAATCAATCCGGAAGAAAAGAAAAAGAAGGTATCGTAATAATGGAAGCTGATGAAGAGACTCATGAAGTAATGCTGAGCAAAGGAAAACTGAATGTAGGATGGAGAAAGTGTCCTGCATTCAATCACATTAACATTAAAAGATGTTTTAAATGCTGGGGTTATTATCACATTGCAAAGAATTGTACGCGTAATGAAACATGTCACAAATGTGCAGGAAATCATAATGTGAATGAATGTACAGCGACAAAGAAAAGATGTATAAATTGTATGTTTAAGATTCAAACACAACTTGAAAATAAATGATGAGCATGACGCACTTGATCCGGAGTGCCCGACTTTCAAGAGAGCGATACAGGAGGAGAAAAGGAGAGCCGGCTGGGAGGATGCTAAATAGCAACTACAGAAGGAAACAGAACTGATACTATATACAAATGCGCAAAGTTTGATGGCGCATAAAGACGAGATACAGCATCAGATTATGAAGAAAATGAACCCTGCGTTCATCGCGTTATCAGAAACCAGAGTGACTGTAGAAATTGAAGACTGTGAAGTGAACGTACCGAAATATAGTATGATTAGATGTGATGCTGAGAATAGAAATACAGGAGGGGTTGTTTTATATGTAAGGGATGATATTAAATATGAGATAGTATTAGTAAAGAAGTTAGAATCGAATTGTTGGTGTGCTGCGATTGAAGTGAAAGATAATTTGTATAGAGGAGTAATAATGGTAATATATCATTCACCGAGTGCATCGCACGGTGATTTCGTAAGATTTCTGGAGGATATAGTAGAAGAATTAATAATTCGAGGAGAATGTATAGTAATAGGAGACTTTAATATAGATATTATGTTAGATTCGTTTTATACAAGGAAGTTGCAGACGACAATGTTAAGTTTAGGCATGAAACAATATGTAAATAAACCGACGAGAATTACGAAAGACAGTAAAACAATCATAGATTTAATTTAGGCTAATAATAAAATAGTAGTGCAGGTAATTCATGAACCTAAAATAACAGACCATGCGTGGTTAAAAGTTGAACTTAATGCGAGTAAAATTGATAATAAATACAGAGAATTTAGTGCTAGGAATTATAAAGAATTTAATGTAGATGAATTTATTAAATTAGTGGAAAATAATTTAGAACAAAGCCAAGATATGAATGTCAGTGTGAGAGCAAAGAAACTTGTTGATAATATAGTAGATGCATTGGACATTACAGCGCCTAAGAAAAAATTTAGAATTCCAAAAATATGGGAAGGAAAAAAATGGTTTTCGGATGAAATAAGGGAAGCAGCGGCTAAAAGGGATGAGGCGTACAGTAAAGCGTTGTATCACGATATGGACGAAAATTGGTTACAGTTTAAAATCGAAAGAAATGCAGTGGTCAAACTAATCAGGACAAAAAAGAAAGAATATTATGAAAATATGATAGATCATAACAAGGGAAATCCGACATCTATGTGGAAAACCCTGAAAGAAATAATAAGAGGCGAACCAACGGGTACAAAGGCAATAGAGAATATAGATTTTGAAATATTAGATAATACTGAAGGGTGCAATATAGCTGATAAATTTAATTTATATTATATACAGAGTATTGATAGCATAGTAAAATCTATAAATAGTGGTAACTTGGGAAGTCCAGGTAAAAGAATTATTTTTGTTATTGAAAGCGAGGGGATTATGGAAAATTTTGTGATGATTAGAATAGAGCATTTACAAAAAATTGTTATGGAACTACTAAAAAAGAGAGGTACGGAAGAGGGAATAACTAGTGATATACTTAAAGCAGTATTTTATGTAATAAAAGAGGAATTTATTGATGTAATAAATAACTCTTTGAGGGAAGGCTGCTGTCCAGAAGATTGGAAAACGTCTACGATAATACCGATTCCAAAAATAGAGAAAGCTAGGAAAGCAAGTGAATTTAGGCGTATAAATATGTTACCAATATTCGAGAAAGTATTAGAATTAGTAGTTAAAAAACAAATTGAGACGTTTTTTGAAGATAATTGTATCATAACTAAGCATCAATCGGGTTTTAGAAAACAGTATTCGTGTGAAACAGCGATTCAAACAGTCATTGACGAATGGAAATTGATAGTTAGTGAAACAAAAATGGTGGGGGTAATTTTCATGGATCTCAAGCGAGCGTTTGAAACAATAGATAGGGAAAGATTGTTAGAGAAATTATATCAATACGGAATTAGAGGAACAGCTTTAGAATGGTTAAGATCATATCTAAAGAATAGAACACAACAGGTACGATTTAACAATGAATGGTCTACATTATTGGCCACAGAATATGGAGTACCACAAGGATCTGTATTAGGACCTTTGTTATTTATAATATACATAAATGATATAATTAAAGTCTGCCCGGAAAGATGTAACATAAAAATGTTTGCGGATGATACGCTGGTGTATGTGACCGGAGAGAGTAGTGCGGAATTAGAAAGAAAAATGAATATGGCATTTGTTACAGTGGAAAAATGGATGAATACAAATAAGTTAAAAATGAATGCAGGAAAAACGAAATATATGATAGTTAGAAGTATAAGGAAAGAACTGAGAGGTAACATTACATTGAAATGTTTGGATGGAACTGAAATAGAGCGTGTGGAAAGAATGAAATATTTAGGCATAATTATTGACGATAGACTAAGATTTAAGGACCACTGTGATTATATGCTAAAGAAAATAGGGAAAAAAGTGAGTTTTTTAAATAGAATAGGTAATTACATATCGGCATATACTAGATGTATTATATACAAGACAATCATAGCGCCTCACTTTGAGTATTGTGCGACGCTGTTAATTGATATTGGAGAAACACAGCTGAATGAATTGCAAAAAACGCAAAACCGGGCCATGAGGGTCATATTACAATGTGATAGACATACCAAAGTGGAACGTATGCTGCAAGCGTTGCAGTTTATGTCCATAAGACAGAGGCTATATTATAATGTGTGTATATTTATTTTTAAGATTTTAAAGAGTATGTTACCGAATCAATTAAAAAATAGATTAACAATAGTGGGAAATGAGAGTAAAAGACAGACACGACAAGCCGGGGATATTGTAATGCAATTTCGCAGAACTACGAGTGCGCAGAAGAGTATGTTTTATGAAGGAGTGAAAATGTATAATGACTTACCAGCTGAAATGAAACGGAATGAAACACTTGAAGCGCTTAAGCAAGCGTTAAAGGAGTATGTAATAATTCATGTAAACTAGATCTGTATTACAAATAGCTGAGAAAGCTAATAAAGATCAATCAATCTCTCTCTCTCTCTCTCTCTCTCTCTCTCTCTCTCTCTCTCTCTCTCTCGCTCTCGCTCTCGCTCTCGCTCTCGCTCTCGCTCTCGCTCTCGCTCTCGCTCTCGCTCTCGCTCTCGCTCTCGCTCTCGCTCTCGCTCTCGCTCTCGCTCTCGCTCTCGCTCTCGCTCTCGCTCTCGCTCTCGCTCTCGCTCTCGCTCTCGCTCTCGCTCTCGCTCTCGCTCTCGCTCTCGCTCTCGCTCTCGCTCTCGCTCTCGCTCTCGCTCTCGCTCTCGCTCTCGCTCTCGCTCTCGCTCTCGCTCTCGCTCTCGCTCTCGCTCTCGCTCTCGCTCTCGCTCTCGCTCTCGCTCTCGCTCTCGCTCTCGCTCTCGCTCTCGCTCTCGCTCTCGCTCTCGCTCTCGCTCTCGCTCTCGCTCTCGCTCTCGCTCTCGCTCTCGCTCTCGCTCTCGCTCTCGCTCTCGCTCTCGCTCTCGCTCTCGCTCTCGCTCTCGCTCTCGCTCTCGCTCTCGCTCTCGCTCTCGCTCTCGCTCTCGCTCTCGCTCTCGCTCTCGCTCTCGCTCTCGCTCTCGCTCTCGCTCTCGCTCTCGCTCTCGCTCTCGCTCTCGCTCTCGCTCTCGCTCTCGCTCTCGCTCTCGCTCTCGCTCTCGCTCTCGCTCTCGCTCTCGCTCTCGCTCTCGCTCTCGCTCTCGCTCTCGCTCTCGCTCTCGCTCTCGCTCTCGCTCTCGCTCTCGCTCTCGCTCTCGCTCTCGCTCTCGCTCTCGCTCTCGCTCTCGCTCTCGCTCTCGCTCTCGCTCTCGCTCTCGCTCTCGCTCTCGCTCTCGCTCTCGCTCTCGCTCTCGCTCTCGCTCTCGCTCTCGCTCTCGCTCTCGCTCGCTCTCGCTCTCGCTCTCGCTCTCGCTCTCGCTCTCGCTCTCGCTCTCGCTCTCGCTCTCGCTCTCGCTCTCGCTCTCGCTCTCGCTCTCGCTCTCGCTCTCGCTCTCGCTCTCGCTCTCTCCCTCGCTCTCTCTCTCGCTCTCGCTCTCTCCCTCGCTCTCTCGCTCTCTCTCTCGCTCTCTTTCCCTCGCTCTCTCGCTCCCTCCCTCGCTCTCTCGCTCCCTCCCTCGCTCTCTCGCTCCCTCCCTCGCTCTCTCGCTCCCTCCCTCGCTCTCTCGCTCCCTCCCTCGCTCTCTCGCTCCTTCCCTCGCTCTCTCGCTCTCTCTCTCTCGCTCTCCCCCTCGCTCTCTCCCTCGCTCTCTCGCTCTCTCTCTCTCGCTCTCCCCCTCGCTCTCTCCCTCGCTCTCTCCCTCGCTCTCTCCCTCGCTCTCTCGCTCTCCCCCTCGCTCTCTCCCTCGCTCTCCCCCTCGCTCTCTCTCTCTCCCCCTCGCTCTCTGTCTCTCCCCCTCGCTCTCTGTCTCTCGCTCTCTTTCTCTCGCTCTCTCTCTCGCTCTCTCCCTCGCTCTCTCGCTCGCTCTTTCACTCTCTCTCTCGCTCTTTTTCCCTCGCTCTCTCGCTCCCTCCCTCGCTCTCTCGCTCCTTCCCTCGCTCTCTCGCTCCTTCCCTCGCTCTCTCGCTCCTTCCCTCGCTCTCTCGCTCCTTCCCTCGCTCTCTCGCTCCTTCCCTCGCTCTCTCGCTCTCTCTCTCTCTCCGCCTCGCTCTCTCCCTCGCTCTCCCCCTCGCTCTCTCCCTCGCTCTCCCCCTCGCTCTCCCCCCCGCTCTCCCCCTCGCTCTCCCCCTCGCTCTCCCCCTCGCTCTCTCCCTCGCTCTCTCGCTCTCTCCCTCGCTCTCTCGCTCTCTCCCTCGCTCTCTCGCTCTCTCTCTCGCTCTCTCCCTCGCTCTCTCCCTCGCTCTCTCGCTCTCTCGCTCGCTCTCTCGCTCTCTCGCTCTCTCCCTCGCTCTCTCGCTCTCTCGCTCTCTCCCTCGCTCTCTCGCTCTCTCCCTCGCTCTCTACCTCTCTCCCTCGCTCTCCCCCTCGCTCTCTCCCTCGCTCTCTCTCTCTCTCCGTCGCTCTCTCTTTCTCTCTCTCCCTCGCTCTCTCTCCCTCGCCCTCTCCCTCGCTCTCTCTCTCTCTCTCTCTCTCTCCCTCTCTCACTTTCTCCCCCCTCTCTCTCCCTCACTCGCCACTATAATTATTATCAATTCCTTTCCTATAAACTTTTATATATGAGTCATTCTTTTACAAACCGAACGGTTTTTGACCGACCCATTGCTAAATCGCTTCATAATTTTTTGACCTGTTTTAGATACAAAATGAGTGAACACGTGTAACGGGATTTTTTTAAAATTTTTTTCGAAAAATATCGGGATTTTAAATTTTAACGCGATGCATTTCATGGTCATTTTCAAATCGCCGTATCTCCGGTAAATTTTAACGAAACAAAAAGGTTTTGGTAAAACTTTACAATTACTACGTCACCTCAAAAAAAGTATTCGGGACATGTTTTCGATGTATTTTTGCCTCCTGAATACGAATATGATCATAAAAATCGGCGGTCGGACATATCTGAGCTGCTATTTTGGAAAAACAGCAGAAAATCGTGATTTCTTAGAGTTTTTTGCATTTATTTTGAAAAATTCTCATCTGATGAAAAAATGTTTCCAACAAAAAATGTAGAATGGGAAATTCTCTACAAAAAAGTTCTGATACATTTTTTTTGTAATCCCAACGGTAAGGCTGCAAATGAGCGATGAAAGTGCCAAAAATTACCTTTCGTACAGAAAAAAATAATATATTGTGAAATCTTAAGGCAAGGCGTGAACCTAGGGGGCAATACCGCCGGCATTAGCATCACCCGAGATGTACCGCGTGGAGGTTGCACGGTCGGGTTTACATCTCTTCGGGGTGCTTTGTTCAGGTGGTTCCCCTTGCCGTCACCTGTTCATGTGTGCGTGTGTGTGTGTGTGCGTGTGTGTGTGTGTGTGTGTGTGTATGTGTGCGTGTGTGTGTATGTGTGTGTGTGTTTCGCATTTTTATTTAATCTGGTGCACCGCCATTTGCATTTTCATTAAAAATTTTATCAGCAATCATATCTTTTTGGAATTCTTTCATTATTTTAAAAAACTCGTAAATGCGTTCTTGAAGGGGATGTGCACGTTTAAACATATACTCTGCCAGGTACGAAATCAAATGTGATTCTCTGGTGCCATACTTAGAGATATTGCTGCGAACTTCTCGCCATGTTCGCTCAATGCTCTGCGTATGCGCACCTGTGTCGGGATCAACAAAATTAATTGAATGATTAACTGTTAAATGATTAAATCCGGCATTCGTTAAACAATCATAGGCCTTCCATTTATCGGACATTATTTTCGTTCCTGGCAGTATCCACTGCTGAATACACGTTAGAAGCGTATCAGCTGTTCTATCTTCAACTGGCATGATAAAGATTTTTTTACTTCCTCTCTCATAACCGCCAAATACCCATTTACCCTTGATTAAACGTCCCCGATTGTATTTACGCTTGCCAAATTTAGCCTCATCGATCTCAACGATTTTATCCGGTCTGCCTATTTTTTCGGAATAATTTTCGCACCAATAAACGCATAATTCGCGGCAAAAACTGCTCCAATCAACAACAGTGCGTGAAGAAAGTAATAAATCCTCTGATATATACGTATACCTCGGCACGGGTATCCACAAAAAATGCGCAATAAATTTACACACTGTAGATAGCGATAAATTTGAAAATTGGAACCATGTTCCTGTCTTCACAGATTCGTAGTAGTTACAATTTTGTGATTTTCTTTTACGCTTATTTTTTGCAACATTGATTCGTTTATGGCATCGAAATGTTAGACTTTCCCGGTTGAGGATAATTTTATTCCCGCATTTGGGACAATCGATGCTGCTTTCAAATATCTTATTCTGAATAAGAAATTCAACACACCACTTTTCGTCAAAAGTATTATGCACAAATTCACTATGGGTCATAGAGAATGCCATCCTGTAACTCAGCGTAAGAACTAATAACTTTGGTAATATATGAAAACGTCGTAAACTCGTAATACTTGGCAAGACAATGCCTGAACTAATAGTACAGACTTAGCATTTATTGAAACTGTTTTGCGAGTATTCGCGATGCTCACGACCGATGGCGGCGCTGTAAGCACTTGGTCACGTGGACTAAAAAGAGGGCATTTTTTGCAATTATTTTATAAAATATTAGAAATGTCAAAAAAAAAAATAACTACCTTGGGCGATAGACATTAAGCTACGCTACCGACCGTGCCGCCCGACCCCTCTCCGCGGGGAAGGCGGCTTAACGGGCGCGCAGAGCGCGCCCTACCGCCTTCCCCGCTCCGAGGGGCGGGCTCCGCGATTAGGAAG
>OZ020537.1:20469577-20550217 GCA_963971435.1 Lasius platythorax | reverse complement strand
GCCGCAAGATATCCCCTCAGACGACACCCAACGCGCAGGACTATGAAAGCATTGCTTCGTCGGGCTCAACAGGGTCATTTAAAACGTAACAGGAAGAAGACTGGCCCACAAGATAATAAGATTTTGGTGACGCTGGCAGCAGTAGAACAAAATCCCCACATCTCGACAAGGATGATTCAAAACAAGCATGGTATCCCACAAAGCACGGTAAGTCGAATATTGAGATTAGAGAAATTCCACCCCTACCACATTACTTTGACACAGCAGCTCCAAGCTGGAGACTTTAACCGTAAGCTTCAATTTTGCAACTGGGCTAGAAATCAATATCGGACGAACCAATCTTTCTTTACACACGTTCTGTTTACAGATGAAGCAACATTTAACAACAGAGCAGAACTGAACCGACACAACTGCCATTATTGGTCTAATAACAATCCACAATGGCAGCAAAGCGTAAAGCACCAGCATCGGTGGTCGATTAATGTTTGGGGTGGCATTATCGGAACCCATGTAATTGGACCTCACTTTTCGAAGGTAATTTAAATAGGGAAACTTACTTGCAATTCCTACAAAACGAGTTGCCAAATCTCCTCAAAGATGTAAATCTCCATATACGTCGTAGGATGTGGTGGCAGCAAGATGGTGCTCCTGCCCACAGGAGTCGTTTGATCGTCACATACGTCAACGAAAAATTCCACAGAACGTGGATTGGAATAGGTAGTCAAACCCAAGAGTGGCCACCAAGATCTCCCGATCTCACGCCTATAGACTTTTTCCTGTGGGATTATGTCAAAGAAAAAGTGTACGCGACACAACCTACAACTATCGCGGACATGAAATTACGAATTGAACGCGCTTTCCGAGATATCACTGGCGGTACATTGCGAAAAGTCGAAAATAATTTTCGATTACGCGTGACACAATGTATCGATCAAAATGGAGGTGTGTTGGAACATTTGCGATAAGAAATTGCGTGGACGTGAGAAACAAGGAAACTCACGGAAATCAAGCACCCCAAACGTGAGAGGCAAGGGGAATCACGGAAATCAAGCACCCCAAACGTGAGGCAAGGGGACTCACGGAAATCAAGCACCCCAAACGTGAGGCAAGGGGACTCACGGAAATCAAGCACCCCAAACGTGAGAGGCAAGGGGACTCACGGAAATCAAGCACCCCAAAAGGAACAGAAACCTACTACGTCCACGCCGTTGTTCCTAGGTAGCGTTAAAAGTAAGGATAGAAATTTACAGTAGTAAGAGTTTAGCACAACCATTAAATCCTTTTGCACGAACAATACAGGTGGAGTCAGTCTGGGTTTTGTAAACTTTGAAGTTTCATATCTCTGGAACGGCTTATGCAAAAGACACTTATAGGTAGTGTTTTATAAATGTCTCGACGAGATCTACAACTTTTATCTCAAAAGAAAAATCGAGTTCCATTTAAGAAATTAGTCACCTTCAAATTTTCTTGAAAACTATGACACCTGCGACACGACTTACGTCGGGATCATGTGGCCCCCTTCGAACCAAACAACTTTTGTCTGAAATATTATTTTCTACAATCAATAATAAAAAAGTTTTTGGGGGTGGTACATTAAAATGAGTCACCCTGTATATATTGCGACGACTTCCCTTCGTTCTGAACGGACTTTATTGCCGTCCCGCTCTCGCAGTCGCGCGGATCTTTATTTCGTGCGCCAACGACGGGGAGTCGAGGCGTTGCACAGTGGTTCCAAATCCAGAAATGCTGGCCAAAAGTCGAAAAATAAAGTTTCAATGTAGAGGATTCTGACTATTCGGTTGGATAGAGGGAAGGTTTAAATGCCATAAACCGAGCTCGGGTAGGAAGAATCGTTTATACCTGCTTTTATACAGCCAGTACAAAAGAGACTGTCGAACGAATAGCATCTGTCACGCAAGCAAAGAGAAAGTAACATTGTATTTGGAAGTATACCAAAATTCACACGTTTCACCAATTTGAATGTTATAAAATGGATCTTTCAGTTGAAAGTAAGTAGAATATACACATATATTTCAAATATCATATTAATAATATACAAATTAGCATATTATAAATATAATTTGTTAAAATTTATGTAAAATTACATGAGAAACTTTTAAAAATTTAGAGAAAAAGTTATAAGTTCTGCAGAGTTCTGCAAAAACATTTATTGTGGATTGTAGCTTATACTTATATTTAATAAAATAAACAAAAACTTGCTGCCCATAGCTGCCCCTCGGGTTTTTCTGCAAGTTTTTGTGATGAAAAATACAAATACCTAATTAAATATTTTTTGAGAATTCCAACGCTTCTGCCTCTATAACAGGAGTTGATGAAGGTTTAATAAAACGATTTCACGTAATATTGCAAGCAATTTCAAGTGGCCATGAAATCAATTTAACTAAATTTCGAGAATACTCAATAAAAACAGCTCGTAAATTTGTACAACTGTATCCATGGTACTATATGCCAACTTCAGTCCACAAACTTTTAATTCATGGCACAGAAATAATATCTTCTTCTTTATTGCAGATCGGACAAATGGCTGAAGATGCTCAAGAATCTACAAACAAATATATTAAACGGTTTCGAGAAAAAGTATAGTCGAATGAAGACAATGGAAGATGTTTTTTTTACAGCTCTTGGTAGCATCAGATCCATTTATATCAAGTTTAAGAAAATTGCCACAAAAAAAATTAAAATCATTGTCGCCAGAAGCAGTGCAGTTATTAATTCCACCATACGTGATAATGAGTAATGAAACCTCCAGTGTTTCTACTGCACAGTCAACTGACTACGACACCGATGATTTAACAGACAAAGACTTCGATTAATAATTTCCATTCTTCCATTCTTTATATTTATAAACTTTATTTTATTTCAAATAAATAAAGATCATGACAAAAAATATATCTATTTTCGAATTTTCGTATTTTTTTAATATTCATATTCGCCATATTGGATCCCCCATTTTGTTATTTGTCATTTTAACCTCGGATTTGTAATCTGCGACCTCAAAAACCCTCTGTTACCAAATTTCGTACAAATTGAAAACTGCTTTCATATTTTGACCAGGTTTTTGGGAATTGAAACCACTGTGCGTTGTACGCGAGAGACGTACGGGGAAGTCGACGACAAAAAAGGCAAAAGGATCAAGGGAAATGATAACGCGCCGACAAGGAACGGGATGGTGTGAGTTCCGCGCGTGCCGTGCCGAAAACCGAGTATCTAACGCGAAAACCGAAGATTGGGCGCCAGACGCGGTCTCTCACGCGTCAATTCGCGATATCAACGAAATTACGCGAACGTTAATTACACAGGTCTACAAAAAATGGGATCATGATTGTTGTTGGGCAGCTGGGGGTCATTTCCGAAGTAATTTTCTGCGTAGAATCCGAATCCGAGGTCAGAATTGGCCCATCACGTCAGGATTTTGAGATATTTGAGGTTATATACTCGAAAAATGGCTTTTTGGGCTACTTTTGAGGTTATGTACAGGACGCACAAAATTTTTTAGCTCTTTTCTTCTAATTGCATCATTTAGTACTACTCTTTCCCTTCAAAATGAGCTGTCGCATGGTCATCTACGATTTTTCCTTGCAAAGTTACGGCCATTTTAAGATAACATGATGAATTCCAAATCCTGCGCCGTTATAGCCCAACAACCCAACTCGATCTGAGATCAGATTCGCAATCAGCGACCCCAAAAACCCATATATACAGTTTTCAGTCCAGGTTTTCGGGTTTATAGTTCAAAGTTTACAGGTTTAATGTGAATGCTCATGAGGTTGTTGGGCTATAACGGCGCAGGGTTTGGAATTCATCATGTTATCTTAAAATGGCCGTAACTTTGCAAGGAAAAATCGTAGATGACCATTCGACAGCTCATTTTGAAGGGAAAGAGTAGTACTAAATGATGCAATTAGAAGAAAAGAGCTAAAAAATTTTGTGCGTCCTGTACATCACCTCAAATGTAGCCCAAAAAGCCATTTTTCGAGTATATAACCTCAAATATCTCAAAATCCTGACGTGATGGGCCAATTCTGACCTCGGATTCGGATTCTACGCAGAAAATTACTTGGGAAACGACCCCCAGCTGCCCAACAACAAAACCTTGTAGACCTGTGTTATCAGTATTCGTCATGGGCGGGCTAGCTCGCCTAACGGCAGAGGGGCAGGGTGTTGGTTGACTGAACGCGAAATTAGGCAAGAGACGACAGACACAATAGACGAAAACTACAGGCGGCAACGAACACAAAAAAAAGAAAGCAAATAAATAAGATAGATAATGCCTGGTTTATTACATAATAATATTGAATTAGATGTGCTTAGAGAGAATCCTAATAAGATGTGAAAGTAATATAATTCAAAGACAGATGTGAATAATTAAAGGAAAGAATCCGCGATAATTAGTAATAACCATTTTCCAAAAAAAATAAAATTCAAGTAAAGATAGACATAATGAGAGAAAAAAGCGGAGATAATTAAGAATAACGGGCTCGTGAACAAGGCCCAGCGAATAATGGCTGTGGAATAAAGCGACAAAGAAAAGTATTACTTAAGAAAGACGGCAAGTTAAAGATATTATAATCTCGGATCAGAAAATGGGCGAATAGAATTGATTATATTAATCGACACTAAACCCGACAAAAGCTGTATAACTTAACTCTAAACATAAGCATAGGTAAGAGTAATATTCGCGAGACAGACAGAAAGAATACGGCACGTCAGAATTAACACTCGCCGCGTTCGGTGGTAGCGATTCGCGTACGAGACTGGGTGTTCGATCCGACGGATCAAATTCTCTTACAACGACGTGAAATTATAAGCCGGACATTTCCCGACTTCCAGATACAACGATGATTTTCGGTCACACTGGCCTCGCCAGCCACATGGAGTCGTAACAAAATTACCGATACCGACGCGAAAAGTAAGCGAACTCGAGACGCCGACAAAGGCGGCAACGCGACGAAATTCTCTCCCACACATTCACGCTTTACAGGCGGCTCACGCAATCATACGCGTCAAACGTGACGCTCAATCACTCTATCGCATTCACACTACGAACTTCGACATGCCCTACGACGCTTAATTACGAGCAATACGATATTCGCGACGCGAATCTCCAGAGAAGCATCAATACTTTAACGCGATCGCGATATCACAAGTAAATAAAATAAACGAGGCCTGTGCTTTGCAGGCTCCGGGGATCGAGATCACTTGTCGTCGTGGCCGCGACACTAAGAACTTTACTAATTACGGGGCAGGGCCCGGACGCCAAAAATCACTAAAATTGCAACGACGACGACAGAGTAACGCAATTCCGGACGCGATCGCACGTGGCGTGAAATACGGAGGGCAACCTCACCGGCACCTTGGTTCGCTCAGGCTCGGTAGGACGGCAACGGCTCGTCCTTCTCGAAACGGCAATCGGCAGTCGGAACAGAAACGGCAGTGGCGGTTCGAGTTCCTCTCGTCAGCACGGGTCGCGACAGGCTGTCTTCCGGATTCCTGCGATCCAGGATCGATGGCTCGGGGCCTTCCCCCAAGGCTGCGCACGCGGGGTGCGTGTTATCGCGGCCAATCACGCGGCGGCACGCGACAACGCCGGTAAGCGACACGCTCAAAACCGTGTTGGGGGCGCGGGTACCCGCGGTATTCCGATTATTATTCGGCTAAGGCCCGTTGGGACAGGGCCGGCGCAAAGGGTCCCCAGCTGATTTTTCTCCGGCCGGATGCCACGGGTCCTGCTTCAGGTGCTCACTTTCGGTTCCTGCTCCGTGTTCTCTGCTCTCCTTCGCGCTCGCTTTTCGCCCGCAATCCCCGTATAATCTCTCCGTTAGCCGGATCTTCCGTTTATCCTCTGCCTTGATTGCCTCCGTACTCATTCGCTCGTACCAAAAAAATAAAAATTCTATAACGCTCGAAAGAAATTAACGATAACAGACGCCTCTCTGGAGGCTGCGGCACGGTTCTCGATAATTTTCGCCTGAAAATGTGATCTATTAGCCTAAAATGCTATGCTATAATGCACTATAAACTCTCTACAATCGAAATAAAATATCTCAGCAAAAAAAATCGTACTGTTGAAAACCAAAATTCATTTTCAAGATAAAAACCAGTACTTTAAGATGCCATTGAGTATTTTTAAGAAAAAAATTGCTTTGTTATTAATAATAGGATAAATATGGCCAAAATCGCTGTTTTTTGGCTATTTTAACCCATTTATCTCGGAAACCTGACGTGATAAAGTAATTCTGAGGCCAGATTCGGATTCTGCGAGCAAAATTACGTAAGAAACGACTTTTGTTTCCCAGAACGCCAGACCATGCATACCTGTGTTATTTAAGTAAACAATGTTTTCTAATTTTTGTCACAAAGTTTTATTTAGTTACTTCAACTCAGTATAAATTGTAGTCTTTATACAAGTATAATCGAAGAAAAACTTGTAGTATGTTGATGTATGAAATGTTATCTCTTTATGCTATTTTTGCTTGCAACCTATGTATCTCAGAAAATAAAGAACATACAGTAGTTACCAAACGATTATATTATTTCTTAACTTTTGTCAGTAAGTGTAAATATATACAAGGTGATCCGAAATTCCCGCATTCGGAGTACAGGACATGATACTTTGTGCTAAAACAAACAACTTTTTCCTTTAGCAAAATTGTGTCCGACAAATAATTTTTGCAGGAGAGCGTGTTAAAGTTAACGAATAAGCGCTCTTGTCTATGTAGCGCTCAGGGCCGGTGCGCGTGCCTCACTCGCGTGTATTTAGTCCGTGACTAGTATTCATAAGTAATGTCTTTTAAGATGCTCATACGGCTCTGTTATGATTAGTTTACGACATCTTAAGACTGTATTTAAGACAATCTTAAATAATAAGAATCAATTATGGACAATACCGGCATTTGACCTTCTTCCGTATTGTGTTGCTTAAATAATGAAAAGTTAATGAAGTACTTTATTTCTTACGTAATAAATGAATAAAAAAATTGTCTGATTGCACAATATCATCTGAAAATAAAAGCTAATGTAAATAGTAATATGCTTTGCGAGCTGTGAGCGTTCTATTATTCCAAATATTGCATAACTACGTGATAGTTAAATAGTATTATTAAACTAAAAGAATAATTTACTAATCAAGCGAGTATACATCTTTGCAACAATGATTAAAAATAAAGTAAAATATTTGAATTAAGGTCTTTTAAGAGCTAACTCACTTTTTATTTTTTTACAATAAAGAATACGGAAAACTTATTCAAAATTCAAATTGTGTGATATTACTCACGTCACGATCTAGATTTACTTATTATTGTTTATACACGTTAGCCTTTCAATACGTACTTTCCTTACATGTTTCGATTATTGCGGAGAAATATTGCTATTACCGAGTTAAGTTGATTAAGAAAAAATAAATCAATGTTGATTAGAAAATAAATCAATTTTTTGGTATTTAAACGTTACGTATATCTTTAAAAAAAATTATGTTACTAATCGTACGGCTGAAGCTACAATAATAAAGCAGACAACACAATTCGTAAACACTTGTGATGTAGAAAGATGTTCTTAAATTTTAATAATACACTCAGCAGCAAAATTAAAGGCTCAATAAATTGTTAAAGAAAGTATGTCGATTTTTGAACCGTTGTAATTTTATGGGAGAAATTATGCAACATTTTTATGGGATTATGTTTTAAATGACAAAGCCTCTATTTTCACTTTCATACGTTGATTTTCATCGAAGATATTTTTACGTTAAAATGAAAGATGAAAAATTCATGAATAATCTCGAAAAAAATTTTTGTGACTTAAATTAGCACGATGTTGAAGGTTAAATTTTGTCCTTTAAAACGGTTTATTAAAAATTGATTTATAATTTTTTTCTCTGTTTTATTGCATTTTGGAAAGTTTTCGACAAAAATGTAAATTGTGCCGCCGGCATTAGCATAACTCAAGGTACACCACGAGGAGGTTGCACGGTCGGACTTGTACCTCGTGCGTGCGTGCGTGCGTGCGTGCGTGCGTGCGTGCGTGCGTGCGTGCGTGCGTGCGTGCGTGCGTGCGTGCGTGCGTGCGTGCGTGCGTGCGTGCGTGCGTGCGTGCTTAGTTGTAGCCTTGAAAAAGGCTGATTAACAATAATTTGGTTTTATAACAGGTGTTCAAAATGCAAGCCTCCCATTTGTATACATGCATTGGCTCTGTGTATGAGACTCTGTATGGTAAGCTGGAGCATTGTCGGTGTAACATTTCCTACTGCACATTGGAGCCGTTCTTCTAACTCTTCTAACGTTTCTACAGGATTCTGATAAATATAACTTTTTAAATAACTCCATAAAAAATAATCAAGTGGATTTAAATCAGGGGACCTTGCTGGCCATGCGACAGGTCCACCTCTACCAATCCAAGAATTATGAAAATGTTCATTTAAATACAGTCTAACACGTCTACTATTATGTTACGTCTAATATTATGAACTAATATTGTGCACAAATAATGTAGCCCAGCTACATTCAGGTATTATTAATTACCGCTTTATTCATGTGTGTTACTAATAGTAACGCTGTTATTAGGCGTCACTTGTGCAACTTGCAAGATACAAGCATTAAAATGGAGTATACGAGCGCCGAATATTGCGATATGTTGCTCATTCTTGGCCAGTGCAACAATCAAGTAGGTGTTGCTGCCAGACGGTATGCTGAAATTTATCGGCATAGACGTCATCCAGAAGCTAACGTCATTAGAAGAGCAGAGATTAGATTACGCGAAACAAGCAGTATAATCATCCACCGTCAAGATGCCGGACGTGGACGAAATATGAGAATGATTCGGAGAGATGAAGAAATTATACGAAGATTTGAAGAAATTATACGAAGATTTGAAGAAAAGCCGGGAAGAAGCATTCGTTCCACTTCCAATGAAATGAATGTGCCATACACAACAATCCAACGCGTTTTAAGAAGCGAAGGTATGCGTCCATACCATTTTTCGAAGGTACAACATCTTCGAGAAGGCGACGCTGAACGTCGTCTCGAATTTTGTCGATGGTTAGTGCGAGAAAATAACATGGACAATACATTTTGCGGCCGAATTCTATTTTCTGATGAACCTCTATTTACTCGAGAGGGATTGTTTAATGCACATAATACGCATTACTGGGCAACAGAAAATCCTTTCTTAATTAGAGAAAGAAGCTTTCAAGTTCGCTGGAAATTAAATATTTGGGCCGGAATTATTGGAAACGAAATAATTGGACCCTGTATTTTACCGAAACGAATGGGAGGCGACAACCATGCTGATTTCTTGCGAGAAAATTTACCCGACCTTCTGGAAGATTTGCCATTAAATATTCGACAAAATATATGGTTTTAACATGATGGAGCACCACCTTATAATAGTAGACGTGTTACACTGTATTTAAATGAACATTTTCAAAATTTTTGGATTGGTAGAGGTGGACTTGTCGCATGGCCAGCAAGGTCCCCTGATTTAAATCTACTTGATTATTTTTTACGGAGTTATTTAAAAAGTTATATTAATCAAGATCCTGTAGAAACGTTAGAAGAGTTAGAAGAACGGCTCCATTGTGCAGTAGGAAATGTTACACCGGCAATGCTCCAGCTTACCATACAGAGTCTCATACACAGAGCCAATGCATGTATACAAATGGGAGGCTTGCATTTTGAACACCTGTTATAAAACCAAATTATTGTTAATCAGCCTTTTTCAAGGCTACAACTAAGCACGCACGCACGCACGCACGCACGCACGCACGAGGTACAAGTCCGACCGTGCAACCTCCTCGTGGTGTACCTTGAGTTATGCTAATGCCGGCGGCACAATTTACATTTTTGTCGAAAACTTTCCAAAATGCAATAAAACAGAGAAAAAAATTATAAATCAATTTTTAATAAACCGTTTTAAAGGACAAAATTTAACCTTCAACATCGTGCTAATTTAAGTCACAAAAATTTTTTTCGAGATTATTCATGAATTTTTCATCTTTCATTTTAACGTAAAAATATCTTCGATGAAAATCAACGTATGAAAGTGAAAATAGAGGCTTTGTCATTTAAAACATAATCCCATAAAAATGTTGCATAATTTCTCCCATAAAATTACAACGGTTCAAAAATCGACATACTTTCTTTAACAATTTATTGAGCCTTTAATTTTGCTGCTGAGTGTATTATTAAAATTTAAGAACATCTTTCTACATCACAAGTGTTTACGAATTGTGTTGTCTGCTTTATTATTGTAGCTTCAGCCGTACGATTAGTAACATAATTTTTTTTAAAGATATACGTAACGTTTAAATACCAAAAAATTGATTTATTTTCTAATCAACATTGATTTATTTTTTCTTAATCAACTTAACTCGGTAATAGCAATATTTCTCGCAATAATCGAAACATGTAAGGAAAGTACGTATTGAAAGGCTAACGTGTATAAACAATAATAAGTAAATCTAGATCGTGACGTGAGTAATATCACACAATTTGAATTTTGAATAAGTTTTCCGTATTCTTTATTGTAAAAAAATAAAAAGTGAGTTAGCTCTTAAAAGACCTTAATTCAAATATTTTACTTTATTTTTAATCATTGTTGCAAAGATGTATACTCGCTTGATTAGTAAATTATTCTTTTAGTTTAATAATACTATTTAACTATCACGTAGTTATGCAATATTTGGAATAATAGAACGCTCACAGCTCGCAAAGCATATTACTATTTACATTAGCTTTTATTTTCAGATGATATTGTGCAATCAGACAATTTTTTATTCATTTATTACGTAAGAAATAAAGTACTTCATTAACTTTTCATTATTTAAGCAACACAATACGGAAGAAGGTCAAATGCCGGTATTGTCCATAATTGATTCTTATTATTTAAGATTGTCTTAAATACAGTCTTAAGATGTCGTAAACTAATCATAACAGAGCCGTATGAGCATCTTAAAAGACATTACTTATGAATACTAGTCACGGACTAAATACACGCGAGTGAGGCACGCGCGCCGGCCCTGAGCGCTACATAGACAAGAGCGCTTATTCGTTAACTTTAACACGCTCTCCTGCAAAAATTATTTGTCGGACACAATTTTGCTAAAGGAAAAAGTTGTTTGTTTTAGCACAAAGTATCATGTCCTGTACTCCGAATGCGGGAATTTCGGATCACCCTGTATATACACATTAGGGTGGTCCTTATTTTTCAATTTCGTTTTTTTAAAGGTCTCACCCCCTAAGTGTTTTCCAACTTACCTAAAACTAACGCCAGAAAATATTCGGGTCATTCGCATAATTATAACTGGTGCCCCAGAGGCTGTGAACGTCGTCATTTATATAAAAAATTACTATTTTTCCACAAATAACCCATACACACTATAGAACTATTAAGTACGATATTATGCACGTAAATAATACCAAATATATACTAAAACAGAGTTTTAATAGCTCGCCAACACGTAGGAGTCACGATAGAAAGCGCAGGGCGCGCAGAGAAAATTCTAGCCCTTTGCGCTCGACTCCTTAATTTTATTTTAAATTTAAAACAAAATTAATAAAAGTGTTATTGTTAAAATTGAGAAATTAACAAATTTATTTAAAATTTTCGTCCTCCTTGGGGCACGTGTTAGGGTTAAGAAGAATTTACAAAATTTTTACCAGTTACTTACTAACCCAAAAGGAAAACAAATAGGGGGTGAGACTTATAGAAATATAAAATTTATTTTTTATAGGTATATGCTAAGGACCACCCTAATATACATATATCTTTAACATTGCTTATATACATATAGCAATATATATGTGTATACGTATATATATACATATGTATATGTATATATATATTAGCAATGTTAAAGAATAAAAAGATCAAAGCCTGTTGCATATGTCAGCAGCTACAGGTCGTAGTAGGGTAAAATCATAATTTGAATTGCAGATAATATGCGTGATGAATTGCAATCTGAATTAGATGGCCAGAATGATAATCATCAGAAAGATAAAATTATAAAGATCAAATTTATTTTATTACATTACAAACCATTTTCTATTTTGATATTATTGCTTTCCTCTTTTTACACTCATGTTACAAATATTTATAATAACAGAAACGCTTATATTACCTGTTTGAAACATATAGATAGCATAATATGATGTGAATATATAATTTGTCTAAAGCTATTATTTTTAAAGATTATTTTAGTTTTAATAGATCTGTTCGTGTTGCTTGCATATTATGTACACAGTCTTCGCTTTCTTTTTCTCTCTAATGCCAGAATATATATTTGTTTTGTTTTAAGTGCAAAAAATTTTGGGGATTTCAGTCAACACGAACAAACCTAGTATTTCAGTTGAAGCAAAATAATCACGCATTTAAATACTAATTTAATTTGTCACAATATAAAATGGATTAAGAATTTTAATGATATTGATATAATTTAATGAAGACGGCGACAAATTACACAGCTAAAAAACATTTTGCAATCATCTAATTTAGATATATGTTTACTTTTACTTGATTACCGAAAACATTTTTAGACATTTATACGACTGTCTAAACTCTAAAAGCAAAGGGGTTATGTAAAAGAGCATCATTTTTCTCATGAATTCATTAATTCGCACGTTCAAACGCACATATTCAAATAAAAGCGCCGTCTTCGAGAATTACGAATACAATTTATATTTATTTATAAATATATTTTCACGAGGTCTGAATTATAAAAAATAAATTTCGACAAAAACCAGTTTTTTAAAACTTAAGACCGTACAAAATACAAACTTAATTGTCCTATCGTAAACACAAAAATATCTCATCATATGTCAAGAAGAACCTCCCCTTTCTCGTACAATTACATTACATGCCATAAGAAGGCATTAATCTTACCGTTTGATCGTCTTATATACCTCCTGTGACAGATTCTTGACTACGGAAAGACAGTTCGCCGCGAAGCCATCTGTCGGTATAATGGCGGTACTGACTGTGCCAATGTAAAACACTCGCGAGGAACACGATTCTAATACTTGAAAAATGATTGCCGTGCGTTCAGACGCCGAAGAGATTTACTTAAATAGTAAGCTTTTCCAACAATTTTTAAGAAAAACAAATATAAAATATTAAACATCAACTAAAACGCAAAATAAATCTAATATTGAATTTTTAACCAAATATTTAAGTTTGACATCAAAAAAACAGTTATCAAATATCGATATTAAAAACAATTTTTTATATTAAACGAGTTTACTAAAATTACTTTAGAATGTTTCTAATAAAAATAAAGGAAAAACTAACTTAGAAGATTTATTAGATATTTAATTTTAAAATTTTTGTTGGATACTCTATAATATATTTTAAAAAAACATATATTATACTTTTAACATGCTTCAAAATGCCACTAAAATGAATAATTTTATAAGTATACAGAAAAAATATAAAAACAAAATGTTAGACTTTGTTTGAGATTGCAGTCGCTGCATTTTCGTTCTTAAAATTCATCGCGAAATCCAATAATTATCGCTACAACGATTATTAGATTTAAAATTAACAACAGATTCAGCTAAAAACAATTCTCGAGAATTCTGTTTATTTCTCTCATCGGTCAGAACGAAGCGACAAATAAGTTTTTCTCACTGTGAAAAACTTATGTTTTCGACAACAAACACTTGTTATTTTACCAGTCGATCAACCGAAATTAGGCTGGTAAGCATGCGCAATTATTCTAGAGGATCCGTGGATCACCAATAATCGAAGCTTATCACGCGTCGCGCATGTCAGGTGCGTATATCAAAACGCAACACCCCTTCGACTACCTATCACGTACGGCGCCCCGGGGTCACCTCAGAAGTATGAAAATTATTGGTGATCGCCAAAAGGAACGCCTCTTTGCCTAATTAATAAAAGAGAACACTCAGAACGTCTGCCAGCTTTTCGCTTTGAGATCGCTGTGCCATACGCATCTACTGCTTAAAGAAAACCGCTGAGAAAACCGCTGAGTTAAAGTATAATCATCACGAGTTATACTTTATTAAAATCGCGCTCGCTAAGACTCGCGCTTTACATCCACCTTATAACGCGCATCGTTGTAGTGCACCTAAAATTACATTCTGTAAATAATTTGTAAAATAGCTTATTTCTAATTGTGTTTGTAAAAATAAATAGACTTTGTTACGTGAAGTGTCGTGCTTAATCTGACTTGTCTTTCCATCTCTAAACTCGCGTGATCTCTCAAAACCGCCGCGCTCTCGAACATTTTATGGTCCTTCGAGCCGGATCTCGCCGGCAACCGCAAGTTCGTGAGTGATCCTTCGTGAAACGTAGTGAGATCACCTGAAACATAGAACAAAATGAGTATGGATCAAAGCACGTTGCTGGCTGGACAGCATGAGATTCTCGGTCGCATCTCTCGTCAAGTGGACAACTTGAAGAAACTGGGCTCGGATAACATCACCCTCAGCGCAGTTGAGACTCGCACCAGGATCATCGACCAGTTGTGGAACAAGCTTGAGGCCCAACACGAGCTCATCCGCGCCAGCTACAAGGAAAAGTATAATGAGAGTGAGTACGCAACTTCTGACTTCTTTGATAACGCCGAAAATATTTACGTGCTGCAACGCTGCTTGCTCGCCGAGTACGCTGAGCGATTCAAGATCGCCTCTGCAGCAGCTCCACCGAGGGAGCCCCACGGCGATCAAGCTCCTAAAACGTCCTTACCGCGCATTAAGCTGCAACAATTTTCGGGTGCTTACGAAGACTGGCCGGCATTCCGCGATCTCTTTCTGTCCGTCATCGGAGAAAATACGGCCATATCTAACGTGGAGAGACTGCATTACCTTCGCTCGTGCTTGCAAGGGCCGGCTGAAAAGTTGATTCGTTCATTAGCCGTGACCGGTGACAATTACAATCGTGCGTGGTCGCTTTTGAGTAAACATTACGAAAACAAAAAAGAATTGATCCGCTCCAATTTTGCCGCGTTTACCGCCGTGACAAAAATGAAGGGAGACCGCCGAGGAGCTTAGCCGTATCCACCAAGCTGTGACAACCGCGGTGAGCGCCCAGGAGAGCATTGGAAGGCCCATCCACTCCAACGGCATGGATCTCTTCAACCACCTCGTAGTCGAGCTGTTTGATCCGCGCACGCGACTCGAGTGAGAATCGTCCACCTCAGATTCCTCCGATCCGCCTAGTCACGACACTCTCATGAACTTTATCGCTAAACGCACTCTCACGCTCAACGCCGCGAGGCCAAAGAACACTGCTAAGGTCTCCGGAGACTCGTCGCGATCCGCTAAAGCGCACTTCACCAAACGCGGTTTCGACTCCTCACAATGCGCACTTTGTAAGGAGAAACACTCAATTATGGTATGCCGCGACTTCAAAGCCAAACCGGGCAATGAACGCAAGGCCGTAATTGAAAAAAGCGGGTTATGTTATAACTGTTTTGGCAACCACCCCGTTGCCAAATGTCAGTCGAGCAAGAATTGTTCTACTTGCAAGGCGTACGTTCCGCCGCAATCTGCAGAGGTTAGCACGCTCTCCGCCGTGCGTAGGTCCGAAGACCGCAAGGCGATTCTTCTCGCGACCGCGCGAGTAATGATTGCCGACCGCTATGGAGCTCCTCACGCTGTTAGAGTCCTGATCGACCAAGGATCCGAGGTGTCGATCGTATCCGAAACTCTGGTGCAGCGTCTGCGCCTACGGCGAGCTCACTCCGACGTGTCCATCATCGGAATCGGAGACACACCATCGGGGTCGACTCGTGGCAAGGTGACTCTCTCACTGACGTCCCTCGCAACCGGAGCCAAGCTCTCCGCCGTCGCAATCATCCTTCCTCGCCTCTCAGCGTATCGCGGTCCAACGACAAAATGCAGCACTCACTGGCCTCATCTACAAGGATTGCAGCTCGCTGATCCTCAGTTCTCAGCCAACGATCCAGTGGAACTGCTGCTGGGCGCCGAAGTATATCAACTCATCTTCCAGGAAGGTCTTCGGAAGGGCGGACCAGATGCTCCCTTCGCGCAAAGGACCATCTTTGGATGGATCCTCTCCGGGGGCTGCGGTGCTATGTCGCTTCACGCTCGCAGCAGCTCTCTTCAATGCACGGTCGATCACGACTTGACTGAGCTCGTGCACCGCTTCTGGGAGCAAGAGAAGGAGCCAGCTGCCCCGGTCGCGCTCACACCAGAAGAAGAACAGTGCGAGGACTTCTTCGCTCGCACTCACCAGCGCACGAACTCCGGACGGTACGTGGTGAGACTGCCGTTCTCCGCAACGCCGACATCGCTCGCTGAAACTCGCAGGCCGGCAGAGCGACTCCTCACCGCAATGGAGCGAAAGGGCCGGCAGGATGCTCGATTCGGCGAACTATACCGCTCTTTCATGCAGGAGTATGAAGACCTGCAACACATGGAGCTTGTAGAACAATCAATCAACAAGGACTACGATCAACGCCAGAACTACTTACCTCATCACGGTGTACTCCGAGAATCTAGCATCACTACAAAACTTCGAGTGGTCTTCAACGGGTCTCAGCGCACGAGGACGGGTGAGTCGCTGAGCTCACATTTGCTCGTCGGCGCCAATCTTTTACCGGCTCTCTCTGACGTGCTGCTGCGGTGGCGTTGGCACAGGTATGTGTTGGTGACCGACATCGAGAAGATGTATCGCCAAATCATCGTGCACCCCGAAGACCGCGACTGGCAGAGAATACTCTGGCGCCACGACGTTGCTAGCCCCGTGCGAGAATACCGACTTAAGACCGTGACGTACGGCCTCGCGTGTGCACCATTTCTCGCAATTCGAACACTTAAGCAGCTCGCCAACGACGAAGAGGCTCGCTATCCTCACGGTGCGATCTCGTTGCGGCGCGATTGCTACGTAGACGACATCGTCACCGGAGCTAGCTGTCCGACGCGATCGCGACACAATCCGAACTACGCGAGTTGTGCATGGCGGGCGGGTTCCCTCTTCGAAAATGGGCCGCGAATTGCGAAGATATTCTTGCAGGAATTCCTCAGGAACATCGGCTTCAGAGGACACCGCACTCGTGGGAGGGAGAGTGTCACTCAACACTAGGCCTACGTTGGCATCCGCTCGACGATCACTTCACACTCTCATCCTCGCACTATCACCGAGTTCACGAAGAGACGCGTCCTGTCGGAAACCGCGCGCCTCTTCGATCCGATGGGCTGGCTGGCTCCCGTCGTGATCCGCGCCAAGATCTTGATCCAGTCCGCCTGGCTTCGACAACTCGATTGGGACGCTCCGCTTCCGTCAGCAGATGCCCTGCAGTGGCAACGTTTCTTCACTGAGCTCCCTCAATTTAAAAACATACGCGTTAACCGCTGGCTTGGAACCGGAGTCGAGGACGTACTCTTGGAACTTCATGGCTTCGCCGACGCATCAGAGCGAGGATATGCCGCAGCGGCGTATCTTCGCGTTAAAGCCAACGACTCCACATCACTTCACTTGTTAGCCGCAAAGAGCAAGGTCGCACCTGTAAAACAGGTGTCATTGCCTCGACTCGAGCTCTGCGCCGCCGCTTTACTAACTGTCTTGACAGCTCACCTCCGCACTTCACTAAATTTGTCAACAGCTCCAGTTCATCTGTGGACGGACTCCAAGGTCACGCTGCACTGGATTCAAGGACACGCTTCCCGCTGGAAGACATACGTCGCTAATCGTGTGTCACAAATACAGGTGCAGCTCCCTGAAGCACAATGGCGACATGTCCCCGGGCGCGACAATCCAGCTGACTGCGCTTCGCGAGGAATATCACCGAACGAGCTCCTCGAACACAGACTGTGGTGGACTGGACCCGCCTGGCTCACCAAGGAGAAGATCTTCTGGCCGAACGAGAGCTGCGACGTTCCGAACGGCAAGATTCCGGAAGAGCGACCAGCCACTTGTTACAACGCCGATGTAGTCGACACAGAGCCCGAGTTTCTCCTCCGCTTCTCCTCCTTGCATCGGCTGTTACGGGTGACCGCTTGGTGCTGTCGATGGCGACGCCCGTCGACGCGACCTCCTGGTGGCATGGAATCCCCACTCCAGCCAGATGAGCTCGAAGACGCACTGTTAAGATGGCTCCGCATAGTGCAACGATTGCACTTTCCTGCCGAGGTCGCTGCCATTGCCGCTAAACGGACAATACCAAGCCGCAGTTCAATTTTGAAATTGTGCCCGTTCCTCGACGAGAACAACGTGTTAAGAGTCGGAGGGCGTCTGAAACACGCTGTGCTCTCTCGCGACGAGCGACACCCCATGATCGTGCCGACCTCTTCATGGCTAACACGGCTGCTAGTGGAATCCCGCCACCGTCAGACACTTCACGGGGGAACGCAGCTGACTCTCGGATTGCTTCGCCTCAAGTTCTGGATTCCACGGGGCCGAACAATCGTTAAACAAGTTCTACATCGATGCGTGACTTGCACTCGATGGCGAGCTTCCACTCCGCAACCGGCGATGAGCGATCTGCCACGGGGACGAGTCACTGCAGCACGTCCGTTCCTCAGAACCGGCGTCGACTACGCCGGCCCGATCCTCATCCGAACGAGCAAAAGCCGAGGACAACGAGCACACAAAGCCTTCATTTCTGTTTTCGTGTGTCTTAGCACAAAGGCAGTCCACCTCGACGTCGTCTCGGATTACACCACCGAGGCGTTCCTCGCCGCATTCCGCCGCTTCGTGTCACGCCGAGGCCTCTGCGAGGAAGTGTATTCCGACTGTGGCACGAACTTCGTTGGAGCAGACCGAGAACTGCGAGAGCTCTTCCGCGCGTCGTCATCCGACGGCCGTCGCATCGCACACGCAGCAACCACGGAAGGCGTAAAATGGCACTTTAACCCTCCGTCTGCCCCGCACTTCGGAGGGTTGTGGGAAGCTGCCGTAAAGTCTGCCAAGCACCATCTCCGTCGAGTCATCGGGGAGTCCACGCTCACATACGAGGAGATGAGCACGCTCCTCGCCCAGGTCGAAACGTGCTTAAATTCTCGGCCGCTTCAAGCCTTAACGGACGACCCAGACGACATCTCCGCGCTGACTCCTGGGCATTTCCTGGTGGGAGCTCCTCTTCTCGCCGTACCCGAGCCGTCGCTGACGCAGGAGACTTCAACAACACTCTCTCGATGGCAACATATACAGCGGATGCGCGACCATTTTTGGCTGCGGTGGTCTCAGGAATACATTCTCGCGTTGACCCCGCGACCAAAATGGCAGAAGAAAGAGAAGAGCCCGGACGTCGGAGCCCTTTGCCTGGTCCGCTCCGAGCTCACTCCTCCGAGTCGATGGCCCCTCGCAAGGATCACGAAGTTGCATCCAGGGAACGACGGCGTGGTTCGGGTGGTAACCATCCGGACTTCCACCTCCGAGCTCGTCCGACCGCTTGTGAAACTTGTGCTGCTTCCTGGAAACAACGACGCAGCACCGTCTCCGGGAACAGCATAACACGCGAAGAAAATTCATTTCACGATTATATTCCTTCTCTGTCTCTATTTTCTTTCTGTCACGCTTATAAAATTATTAGCGCTCTTGTCAAACATCACTGTATTAATTTTCGTCGTCCGCCCCGTTAAAATGCACTGTATCGTTCGATTCACTTCACTGCACATTTCCCTGCATTTTCACTACACCACTGTCATGCTGCTCATACTACGATGCACTTCAACTGCACTGTCGCTTTACCGTTGCGATCACATTAAATTCACCGCTTTCACTATCATCTCATGTAGCACTCACTATTCGCGAAACGTAAATACTACCGGCACGTAAGCTCACGAAACACTCAATTACCACGTGCTTCGCTCCGCGCAACAGCGCTGCTCACGCCATCATTCGCTACTTTACTCTTCGATCATGCAATCACTAGATGATCAATCGCGCATCGATCCACGCCGCCGCGACACCTGCTCACGTTTACGCAATAAACTATTTCGTCACCAAATGACGAGGCGGGCGGGAATGTTTGAGATTGCAGTCGCTGCATTTTCGTTCTTAAAATTCATCGCGAAATCCAATAATTATCGCTACAACGATTATTAGATTTAAAATTAACAACAGATTCAGCTAAAAACAATTCTCGAGAATTCTGTTTATTTCTCTCATCGGTCAGAACGAAGCGACAAATAAGTTTTTCTCACTGTGAAAAACTTATGTTTTCGACAACAAACACTTGTTATTTTACCAGTCGATCAACCGACATTAGGCTGGTAAGCATGCGCAATTATTCTAGAGGATCCGTGGATCACCAATAATCGAAGCTTATCACGCGTCGCGCATGTCAGGTGCGTATATCAAAACGCAACACCCCTTCGACTACCTATCACGTACGGCGCCCCGGGGTCACCTCAAAAGTATGAAAATTATTGGTGATCGCCAAAAGGAACGCCTCTTTGCCTAATTAATAAAAGAGAACACTCAGAGCGTCTGCCAGCTTTTCGCTTTGAGATTGCTGTGCCATACGCATCTACTGCTTAAAGAAAACCGCTGAGAAAACCGCTGAGAAAACCGCTGAGAAAACCGCTGAGAAAACCGCTGAGTTAAAGTATAATCATCACGAGTTATACTTTATTAAAATCGCGCTCGCTAAGACTCGCGCTTTACATCTACCTTATAACGCGCATCGTTGTAGTGCACCTAAAATTACATTCTGTAAATAATTTGTAAAATAGCTTATTTCTAATTGTGTTTGTAAAAATAAATTGACTTTGTTACGTGAAGTGTCGTGCTTAATCTGACTTGTCTTTCCATCTCTAAACTCGCGTGATCTCTCAAAACCGCCGCGCTCTCGAACAGACTTTTTAAAATATTAGAAATATCAATTTTACAATATAGCCTCGAAGAAATGTTAGAAAAGTTACTGATTTTAAATATTTAACATCGTTTTCTATTAATATATTATCTGCCACATTATTATTGTTGCAGATACTGAATAGTTCGTCAATAAGATCCATCTGCGCCGCAAAAAAGAAACTATTTGATTAAGTAAAAAAAAAAATATTCTAATTTCTTTAGATAATTAAAAAATCTGGTTTCTAAAATGTGTTGGGAAGTGATTAAGTCAGTTTTCATTATGTTCATAAATTCACTTCATCACTACTTATCTGAATTTTACTGCCATACTGATTACTGCCAGTTTTTATGACCCTATTGTATATCTTATTGTCAATTCAAAAAAGAAGGGTAAAATAAGCGCCACACAAGTCCACAATTACATTTAAATACATATACACATACTCAAATAAAATACACAATCATGTATTAGGCTTTATTGAATATACAACAACTTTAATACTGAATATAGTAATAAAAGAATTAAATTTTATAGTATGGAAAATATTTATATTTATAATTTAGCGCAATTTTCTATATCACTTTTGTAGAAAAACAAAGTTTAAGCAATGAAACATTAAATCAATACCTCTTTATACAACTCTCCGAATAGATAAAATATATATTTTAAAAAACAACTCTCCTTTGTACAATTTTTTAAATAAAATGTACATTAAAAAAAAATTATAAAATAACATTTCTTTGTATAACTTTTTAAACAGGCGTGTAGACTTGACGCCTGTCCCTACCTTTTTCAAAAATATGTAATTAACGAATAGTAGGTAGAAAATTTAGAGAGGATTTAAGGAGATTCAGGTGCTTCATCGGGGGGAGTAGTGGGACGCGGGGGGTCCTATACTTGGCAACAGCGCACTAGCGTTCGAAGTATCATTAATCCGTTTGAAGTTGGCATTGCTCGCCGCGTATATTTTTGCGTGAACTTTCAAGCACACGGTCTTACAAACAGGTCAGGGCACTCGTTAGAATAACGTGTGCCGAAATGTAACTAATATGGCGGCCATACTGGGCCTGTTATTTACAGCGCATGCGCAATATTAGTTGGATTTTATATTCATTAAGGAGATTATAATTTTAGTATCAAGTGATAAAAAACATTTATTGGTAATTGCTAAATATAAAACTCGAAAGTATGGATTGTGAAATAAAAAACAATACTTATTTAATTATTATTTATTATTATTATACTTCAAGTTTTATAATATTTGGCTTGCCTCTTTTTGCAGCACTCTGCTTTTTGACATCTTGTTTTGATTGTTTAGAATATTGTCTCATTCGCATTCTTAAATAATATTTTATAGTGAACGATAAAAGATCTTGAGCATGCTCTTTGCAAGGAAACGAAAACTTATAACTATTTAACATTTCATTCACAGTCTCGCTATATACATTTGGTGAATACACATGCTTTGAAAAAGAAGCCTCCAATTCTCGGAGCATGTAGAAAAAGTTAGGATGTGTTAGGATGAATTAATGCACCTGTTATGCCTCGCGGTGCGAGTGCATGAAAAATTCGGGATCGTTGCCGAATGAGGAGCAGGGGCCCCGGAATCGTCAGGAGCTCGGGGTCAATTAATTCAACGCTTATACACCTTTTAACTTTTTATTGAAATTAAAACACTTTCACTCGATACACTGGCGCGTGTTTATTTGATACACCTTTCTGCGCTAGGTTATAAAGTATCGTTCGCGGCTCCGGCGCGTTAAATTATGTTTCGCCGATCACTCGCGACTTTGGTGCGTTATACGATTCCCGTATTAGCGATAATTTAATTGATCGGTTATTGCTTAGATTGTATATACGACTGCCCGGCGCGCATCCGCGGCGGGCCTTTTATCTCTTCGTTATTTCCGGGATTTTCGGGGGCGCGACCAAAGTCCAAGTGCAAGCGAAGCAGGTTTAAAGTTGAACCTCTTCGCTTGCACTTTCGCAAGTTTTTTTGGGCGATCGCGCGTGAATTGCTATGCGAGCATTCCGCGCGGTCAATGCCCTTCTATTTCGACATTTCATATTGAAAAATGTGGTTATAGCTTCCGGGCTATAACACCCCTCCCCCGTAGAAAAAAGAAAAACGGAGGTACGGAGTTTTTCTCTATCCCAAAAAATAGTTTTACTTAAGTATATTACAGTAGTGTTTTCCCGTGTACATATTTTTATTATAATCGTTTGTACTTATTACTAAAATCTCGTACTCTGACTTCTTCTTAATATGGACCTCGGTATGCGGAAGTCGTCTTCGAAGAATGAGACTGAGGGTCGTCTTAACGGTTTTTGTTTATTTCTCTTTCTTAGTACTATGTAAATTATTATTGCTATGGTAATTACTGTTATCAATATTCCGCTCGTTGCCATTGGGTAAACGAATTGTTTTTTCGTATAGAACTTATTCTCGTTGTTTTGTAAGTCTTTATTCATATCTTTTAACTTATTTCTCAATTCCACTAGCTCGGATTGATGCTGTAGTATGTTTTGTTGTTCCTCGTCTAGTGTGTTCGTATTGTCTCGTAAGAGTGTTAAGTTTGCTTCTGGTAAATAAGTTTCTATACTGTCATCGTTTTGTATGGCTTCTTTCGGCTGAATAGTGATTTCAGTCGTTTTTATTTTACATTTATTTTCTATTCTAATTTGACCCGTTTTCTTAACTATTTTTCTTATTTCGTTATGATCCTCGCATTGGATCGTTATCGGTTGTTCGTTTATTGTTGAGTATAGCCAAGTGAGGGGCTGACGCAGTGGTATCCATATTGTGTTCGTCACGATTATGTGTCTAGTATTACAGCTCTCGTGTTGGTGTTGTAAATACATTTGTACCTCGCATGGTGTGTGTGAGTTTAAACGGTGTATTGGGTGTGTTTTTTCGCAAACGTATTTATTTTTTATTTGTATACATTTGTCTAACTCTTTTTCTTTTATCTCAATATACGTCAGTCCTTCCTTATCTACTGCTATTAGCTCGTTTCTTATTTCTACCTGTGTGAATATGTTTTTGCTGTCGTATGTAGGTAAAGGAATTACATTTATTATGTCATATACTGGTTGTGCGATGAGCGGGAAACGCATTATCGTAATTATAACCGGTCCTTCGCGGTATATGTTTAATTTAATATATTTCGCTATTTCCAACCATTCCTCGCTTCTTATTTCGAAGGGGAAATACAAGCCTTGAGGTAATTGGAGCGCTGCCTCTTTTAAATGTGTTATAATATCGCTGATAGGTGTTAGTAAAGGATGCATTATACCTTTACTAGCATATGTGAGATATTCTATCACGTCTTTCGCGTCCCTAATTAGGTCGGTTATCATCGCGGTAATTACCGTAAAATGTTCGGTTATTTCTTCTCGCGTGTAATATTCCCTGACATAATGATTTAACAATTTACCATTATGGTCTAGTATGTTTTCTAGTTTGTCTAGATGTACTATAGTGCTATTTAGGACCTTAATTTGATTTTTTGTAACATGTTGCAACGTTTGCTGTTTATTCTGTAAAAGATTTAGTTGTTCGTTTATTAATTCCCTATCGTTCGCGTCCATTGTGCCGAACAAGGTTTTCGCTATTGACCCGATTCCGTCTACGAGACCTCTACGTTTGTTCGTCCGTGTTTTGTACAAGGTGTTTATTAAAGTAATTAATTTTGCTAACTGTTTCGACTCGTTTTTTACGATTTCTTTTAAGTTGTCGCAAGTACGTTTGTTGTGGTCGTCTGATTTTATTTGTTCGCATGTTTCGTATGTTTGTTGCGTGTATTTGTTTATTTGCCATGTCTTGTCGTTTAAGGCCGTTATATCTAATTTGGTAACGATTTTCCATGTTTTCGTTACTTGCTGCAGTTGTCCTATTTTCTCGAAGTACACTCCTGGATGGTTGTGAAATTCCTCGATTTCGTATCGGTGATTTGTATCTTGCTGCTCGGTTAGCGCTGATCTCATCCCGAATATGAGTATTCTGGAATTACATATTTTATCCTTACATCGTTTCTGTCGGATATCATTTCAAAAGTTTTTTATTTCATATATTTTGTGCGGTGTTACTGAAATTTTTCTTCAGTCAGTTTTTTACTGTCTACCCGCGCGTTTCCTTTCAATAATTACGCACAATTTATCGAAGATGGTGTGCGCGAATTTGCCTAAGCGCGAGAGTTATTTTGTTTTTCCACTACCTGTGGAGGAGGAGGAGGCTCCCAACGGGGGGCTTTTCTCCTACGCGGAGATGTATGCTGTGTTGTCTCGCCTTGCCGAGACCTATGACTGGGGTCCGGCTAGGGGTTGGTTGGTCGAGGGTGCAGGGTGGTTTTACCCCCTTACTCTGTTCGACCGATTTTCCCCTGGATTTACATGGGAAGTTCCCTCGATTTCGGAGGTTTTCCGTCGAGTCCGCCTGAACTTTACATTTGATATGTTATGGCGGTTTTTTCTGGAGCGCCGCTTGGAATAGGGTAAGTGTCTTTTTATTTATTCTTTTGTTAGCGTTTTTATTTTATTCGCATGTGTTTGTAGCGTTTTCTTTCGCGAGCTTGGGCGTTAAATTCGAGTATCCGGTGTTAATATAATATTCTGGCGGATATTATTTCTTTTAGTCATTATTTTATTATCTTGCGGGCTTTCGGTTTCTCGGGTTTTTTATGCTGCTACTGAAGCTTCTTTCTTTAGTCTTCTTTTGGCTGTCACTCTATCGTTGCATCTTTTCATTATTATTAAAAAAAATATGTCGTGCAAAGATTGCGGTGAAAGTTTTTTCATGAGAGGTCGCACTCTCCTATGTGAGTGGTGCGAGCGCGGGCCCGTCGTAGGGCTCGAATCCTCTAGTGACCCGGTCGTACGGGCTCTTTCTGCCGTCTATAGGGGGTTGAGAAGGCTGTCTTCTTTTTATCATGCTCGGCCATTGGTATCTGGTGATACCCCGATGCTAGATCTAACGTGGTGAAATACTTGGCGTTTCCTAGTTGATCCAATATATCGGTGATATTTGGTAACGGAAACGAGTCGCCTATCGTTAGATTGTTTAGTCGTCGGAAGTCTATTACTACGCGGAGTCTCGGTTTTCCGGATGCGTCAGGTTTCTTCGGCACTACCAGTAATGGTGCGTTCCATTGGCTAGCGCTTTTCCTGATTATTCCGTCTTCTAACATTTCCTGTACCTGTTTATTTACTTCCGCCTTATGCTTCTCGGGAAGTCGATACGGTTTCATGTTAACCGGGGCGGTGTCGGCGCGCGTGCTTATCTCGTGCTCTATGGTCGCGGTGCAGGACAGTGGTTCTCCGCTCAAATGGAATATATCGCTGTACTCCTCGCATATCCTATGTATCGCTTGTTTTTCTTCGTCATTTAAATGGTCGGTCCGTAATATTTGTCAGATCTCATTTTTTCGTGACGAATAATTTCGCGTTTTTTCGGACTGTATTGTATAGATCGCGTGTGGGTTATCTACGTCTATATCTTCTATTTTTACTAGCGGTGTGCGAATTTCAATTATCTCGTCCGTGGTATTTATAACACTGATCGGGCACGAGTAGTTTTCTGGTTCGACTAGGCATCGTCCGATGTAGATTCCTGGCGCAGGCTCTTCCGCTTTTATGACGCCTATCTCGTTGCGATCGGTCGCGGCTTGTACAATTGTTTCGCTGCGCGGTTTTAGCGTAATTTTATTATACGGCATGAGTTTTAATACGGCGTCTCCTATTTTGAGTTCCCGCTTTTTGTAATCGCATGATACTTGCTGCTTCCGGAGGAAGTCGATTCCCAGGATACCTTCGTATTCCATAGGGAAGTCATCCTTTACGACGTAGATCGCGTGCTTAATTTTACGACCAGCTAAGTCGATTGTCGCGTACATTTTACCTATCGTCCGTGCCTTATGTCCGGTTATTCCGACGAGTGTAATTTTATCTTTGTAAATCACGGTCTCGCCCTTTAGTTGCTTAACTTTTATTAGCGAAATAGTTGCTCCGGAATCATATAGCATATTCACTTTTCCGTTTTTTGTCTCGCGGATCGGTAAGGTAATTAAATCTAGGCCGGCTGTTCCTCGCGGTGTTCGTCGTATATGCGTTACTTGATATTCGAGCGCGCGCGTCTTCTTACTTTTCTCTTCGCGTTCTTCCTCTTCGTCGCTGCTACGCTCGGTATCCGTATCCTTTTTTCGCGCTTGATATATCTTTTGTTCGCCTCTCTTTTTTTCGTTGTGCGGTTTTTTATCATTACTTTCGCGCTTTGCGTGATCGGGCGTCTTCGCTTTCGGTCGTCCGTTCAGTGACCAACATTCGTCGCGGTTGTGTCCGCGTTTTTTGCAGTGTTTGCAAAATTTTTCGACCGAGTTAACGCGTGATTTATCCGGTTTCGGTAACGCATATTTGCTACTGCGGCAATCGCGCCCGTAATGTCCGGTTTTCCCGCATTTGTAACATTGCGTTGTCGTTCCTCGGTTCTGTCGTGAAGGGTGCGTTTCGCTTTTATTCCGGCTAGAAAAATTGTGTGTTCGCGTCGTTGTCGGCCCTATTAGCTTTTCTTCCGTGCTCGCGCCGGTTATCGCCTCCTGCAGCGTTGCGTATCGCTGCGAGCGGACGAGGATTTTTAGGTCGTCGTGTAATCCGAGTTGGAAATTTAATAAAGCTTGCTTCTGTATTGTGTCTAATATTGCTCGTTTATATGCGGCGGAATGGTTTTCGCCTTCTATCATCGAGTCGTATAATTTCATTGCGAGTTTATCGACGCGTTGCCCGAAATTTTGCGCTGATTCGGCGGTTTTTTGTTTTAGCGAGTTAAATTCAAGCTGTAAGTGCGCGGTGCTTTGCTTGCTTTGATAACATTTCTCGAGTTGTTGCTTTAATTCGGCGTATGTTTGTATGTCTCGTGTCTCAAAGTCTTGCATGGCCTTTCCCTTAAGCTTGGTGTATAATATCGCTTGCACTAGAGATTCTTCCTCCGCGGGATTTATGTTCTGTATCGCGTATGTACTGGCGTTTAGAAATTCCTGTAGCTTATTGCGCGAAGATCCATCGAATTCCGGGATCATTATTCTCGCTTCTTTTAGTGACATGTAATTCGGCGCGGTACCGCGTCGGTTTCTTATGTCTCGCTCGGTTCGCCCGTACGTCATGTGATACTCGTCGTTATCGTTTTCTCGACGGTCGTATGGGTGACTCTCCGCATTCTCTATACGCGTTATTCGCGTGCTTAACGCATTCATATCTGCGCGAAGTAGATTTAATACGTCCAGTATTTGTGTGTGGTCGTTTCTGTCGGTATTGTGTTCCGTGTGTCGTGTCTCGCGATCGTGAGCGTGTACGTGTACGTCTCGACGGTTCATGCGCTGCTCCTCCTTAAGGGTGCGCGGATCGCGCCTCTGTTCGCGGTTGGTATTTAGTACCGGATTTGTCTCGCGATTTGTGGGCGGTTCGTGCACATCGGCTAATACGACGCGTTCGTCTATGTGCCGTATGCTATTTCGAAGGTGTTCGATTTCTCGATCGATGTCGTCATTCGTCGCGTTCGCTGGCGGCGTATACATGAGCGACATTATTTCGTCTTCGTTATTTTCGTTCGGATCGAAAACACTGCTATCGTAAGACGTTAAAGAAAATTCGCCGCGTTGCGATACGTTGCTCGGCGTTCGGCTAATGCGCGGTCTTATTGGCTTTTGGTTCGCGATAACTGAGTCGAGCTCGTGTTTCGCGAATAAGCTTTCGTCGAAGCTAGAAAAAGGAAATTCGCGTTCTACTACTACGTTCGCAGGTAGTTCAGAATCGCTATCGCTAGAATAGTACGCGTCTAATTTTCTGCGCACTTTTTTGAGGTTTGATTGAACTCTCGGGATCGCTTTATTAGTTAATATGTCGGCGTCGCGATTAGTAAATGGCAAGTCGTATTCGTTTGCGACGTCTTCGGGTTCGCTATCGCTCGAGTGTCGGGTTTCTAACTCTCTACGCGCGTTTTCGAGTCTTTGTCGTTCTCGCAGTACGCGTAGAGTTAATCGGGCAGGTTCGCTATGTAACCACGTTCGATTCGCTATCGGTGGTACGTTAGCGCCTTCCGAATGCATGCGATAAAAGTGTATTATTCGGACTTACAGTACTACGGCTCGCATCGTTACGCTTTGCGCTGGCTGCTGCTGACGCTGCGGTTCCTCGCTCGTTGGCGGGTACTGCTGGCGGCCCGGCGTTGTCGGTTGATACGGCGGGTCGTCGCTCGCTGCTGGTGCGTTGTCCGTGCTGTTGTCGTAGGTCGGGGTGCCTACTCGGGTGTCTGCTGCTTGGCCGTGATTCTCTCACTGCTCTGCTTTCCCGTGTTGTCCGTTGTCCTTGTCCGTCAGCTGTTGCACTGGCGTGCCTGATTAACCACCTTGGTTTTGTTGCAGGTCTTAGGAGCCACGAGTCCGGTGACGATCCTTCGGCAGATCCCACCGCTGCCACCAATTTTGTTATGCCTCGCGGTGCGAGTGCATGAAAAATTCGGGATCGTTGCCGAATGAGGAGCAGGGGCCCCGGAATCGTCAGGAGCTCGGGGTCAATTAATTCAACGCTTATACACCTTTTAACTTTTTATTGAAATTAAAACACTTTCACTCGATACACTGGCGCGTGTTTATTTGATACACCTTTCTGCGCTAGGTTATAAAGTATCGTTCGCGGCTCCGGCGCGTTAAATTATGTTTCGCCGATCACTCGCGACTTTGGTGCGTTATACGATTCCCGTATTAGCGATAATTTAATTGATCGGTTATTGCTTAGATTGTATATACGACTGCCCGGCGCGCATCCGCGGCGGGCCTTTTATCTCTTCGTTATTTCCGGGATTTTCGGGGGCGCGACCAAAGTCCAAGTGCAAGCGAAGCAGGTTTAAAGTTGAACCTCTTCGCTTGCACTTTCGCAAGTTTTTTTGGGCGATCGCGCGTGAATTGCTATGCGAGCATTCCGCGCGGTCAATGCCCTTCTATTTCGACATTTCATATTGAAAAATGTGGTTATAGCTTCCGGGCTATAACACACCTCTTGATTTTAAATTTACAATTTCAGCGAAGGATTGCTGGGATAATTTTAGTCGTTCGTATAGCTTTTCTACAACTTTCGCAGGCAAAATGTTTTTCTATTTGTTTGCAGATGTATCCTAAAATGAAGAACGATAATGCATAGTAAAACAAACCCTTGCCAACCCACATAACAATATATATCTGAACGCTTCACAAGCGAATAGAAGCATTCAAATAACAAACCTCTAGTTTGATACGAAACATTTAAATATAATCAAGTTAATCAAGTGCAGCAGAGACAAGCAAAAATCACACCATAATTTCATGCATATTTAAATAAAATGCCAAAAAATGAAATTTTTTACTTTCGGCATTTCATCATCATGCTAGAAAACCAGCCATTTAAATCCCTCCAATTAAAAAACATTAGAATAACTTTTTTATTGATAGTTGTGTGTATGAATATTAGATTCTTAGAATAGAACTTAAGAAAAAATCCGTGAATCGAAAGAATTGCATAGAATAGGTTTGAGACTGAGAAAAAATCGTAAGACAGAGATTAAGAAATCATTCGTAGTGACATTCTAATACGAGCAAGAAACTGTGTACACATGTGAGAAAATCTATTATTTACATTTATAACGTTGGCATTTGTTGTACGTAGTATTGCTGAAATTAATATTTTTATTAGTGTCCATATTCTTGGAATATTCCGATTAAAGACTATATATGCTCTCCGTTTTCCTGTAATCAACTTGTCATATGTTTACCAAATATACAGTTTTGCAATAAATCTGTAACGTAGTAAATTATGCAGTCAACGACAGACGCATGAGAATAATCGTGTTCGACATCATCAAATTCCCAATCAGTTTCTTTGATTAGCCCATCCAATCTCGCCTTTAAATTTACCAGAGATGTTTTAGTCGACTTTTCATAAATGCTTCGTAATTCAGATACAGTGATGAGTGTTTTCGGATGTGATGTCTCTGTAAGAGTGCAATTACCGCTTGCAGGTAGTTTCAAAATGCTGTACATCGACAATAACTTATATAATTGCAAGAATGTTGGAGTAGAAGAATGATCGTTGGCTCTAGCAGCCTGGCGAATTATTCCGAAAAATTTCTATAAACAATTACAAAAATACTTCAGTGCTCAGAAATTAAAACAAAGCAAGGTATACAAATTCAAAATTTTACATACCTCTAATGAATCCTGGTTAATTCGTCCAGTTAATAAATATTGGAAGTTATGCTTCGCAGTCAATGTTTCGCACATATCCATACTTGATTAAATAGTGACACGTAGGCCCTCTGCTGTGTTGCTCGTTAAGAATTCCGATGCTTGTATTTTTTTACTTCGATAGTTATTTTCCCAGTTATTGAGCCATTCGAGAGATGATTGCAGAACCTTCCATGTCGTATGTTATTAGTTTTCGAATGTAATGGAATCTCAATATTTTATCTTCAATGTTTATAAATTACTTTAAAATCATTTCCAGAAGGTGTAAGCCCTTCATTTGGCGTATTGCGATTGAACGCATCAAATAAATCATTAAGCCGCTTACAAAAATTGATTGTAGCATCGCAATCATCTAGTCCAAAGACGTCGCGAGCTTTGTAGAATTTCAAACCATGTACGATCGGGTTACTGAATAGTTATAAGAACAATATGTCAAACAAACTATAAAAAGATTGTAACGATCCCCCCTGAGCGATCGTTTTACCCGGCCGTCGATCCGCCGGAAGGCTGCCGCCCGGCGAACACCAGCCGGGCAAATGCAGCGGCGCTATGCGCCCTTTTTAAGTAATTAGATATCGCGACCGAATCGGGCCGTTATACCGCCACCGGTGTCTAAATCCAGGGCCGTTGTTTCGGCGCTTCTGAACCGCTCCGAGTCCTGACGGAAAGAGCCAAGCAACGGTCCCTGCCGCACCACCCGAAAGCCGCCGAAATAATTCGGAATAATTATCCGTATTAAGCGGAACAATCGGGCCCGACGGATATCGCCGAAATTACCCGAACGGGTAATTTTTCCGTATAAAAAGAGCGATCCAGCACCGAAAAGATCACTTCGGTTCCCGATCCGACAGAGCCAGCACGGCGCCTGATCCGAATCCCGAACAGTTCTTCTACAAGAAGCAAGAGGTTGAGCGCACTCCGTCTCTGCCGAGCGATCTCGGTAGCATTCGAACACCCGCCTAAACCTTGCACGATCTAACAAGTCCACGGGTGGAGCGATCTCTGCCGCGGGCGAGTGATCTCGCCGATCGTTGCATCCCGGTGCATTCATCCTAACACCAACATAAGGTTTAAACGCGAGCGAAATACATAAGCAACCGCACCGTGCAGTATTGTCACGCTTTCACGCGCTCTCGCGTCCCGCGCACTCCCGCGCACTCCCGCGCACCTCGCGCGCCCAAGCAGCTGACGCAACAGTAAACATACTGAATCTATATACATGCACCGTCTACACATTTATGCACGCGTACACATCGAATCTTTATACACGCACCATTCACACATTGATTCACGCATTTGTATATACGCATCTTCACTTCATTCGCTGTACATGCACTACTCAGTTACTTAAATAAAGAGCTTATAATTTAACAACCGAGTCTATTGTCTCGCCGACCCTTTCACGAACTCTGATCCCGGTTGAGCGAGTCCGAGCCGAATATTCGCGAAAGCGGTACGTTACAAGATGGCAATTGTCAAGAAAAATTATTGTGGATGAAAGATTTATTAGTTGAACATCACAATGTTAAATAAATAAATAAATAAATAAGTAAATAATTTAATAAAATAAATCAAATAAATTAAATAAATCATAAATTTGTCTTTAATACAAAATATTTTTATTTAATTCGAATAATATACCTGTGTTCCTAATCTCACTTTCATCTTCGACAAATTTGACAACTCCAAATGATTGAGAGTGAGTTTTGGACACATTCGCAGTTGTGCTTCTGAAATCGATTTGTCCATGCTATATAGAACCTCGAAATGTTGGGAGTGGTGCACTTGGACACGTTGCAAATGGACACGAAATTATGCACACGGTTCAATTGGACATAGTTCAATTGGACACCGTTCAATTGAACACCGTCATTTGGACACGTAAAAGTTGCACACCGTTCATTTGGACACGTAAAAGTTGCACACCGTTCAGTTGGACACATAAAAATGCACACCGTTCAGTCGAACACGTAAAAATGCACACCGTTCATTTGGACACGTAAAAGTTGCACACCGTTCATTTGGACACGTAAAAGTTGCACACGATTCAGTTGGACACGGTGCAAATGGACACCGTTTAATTGCGCAATACAAAGTGGTATTCCACATGGGTTTGTAACGGTAGGGGGCGGGGGGGCGGGGGAGTGTGGTCTGTGCGTGTACTTCCCAAATTAACGGTGTCCATTTGCACCGTGTCCAACTGAACGGTGTGCAACTTTTACGTGTCCAATTGAACGGTGTGCATTTTTACGTGTCCGACTGAACGGTGTGCATTTTTATGTGTCCAACTGAACGGTGTGCAACTTTTACGTGTTCAAATGAACAATGTGCAACTTTTACGTGTTCAGATGAACGGTGTGCAACTTTTACGTGTTCAGATGAACGGTGTGCAACTTTTACGTGTCCAAATGAACGGTGTCCAATTGATCGGTGTTCAATTGAACCGTGTGCAAAATTTTGTGTCCATTTGCAACGTGTCCAATTGTACCGTGTCCAGATGAAGGCCACTCGAAATGTTTCCATCATACAAATGATTCGTTGGGATCTACCTGTTAAATTTAACCAATTATAATTATGATGTGTTTAAACAAATTTATACTTCTAACAGTTATATGCATTTTCAACAGTTATTACTGACCCTCAATTGCTTCTGTTTAGAGCACAATCTGTTTCTCACACATTTAATTAAATGTGGCGTGTTGGAGAGAACGAAAATTTTCCGTTCATTAATGACAGGAAGTGTGAACCAATTTTTAAAATTGTCCATTTTTCCACACATTCCAAATTCGCTCCACATTTTTCGATTAGTTTCCGCACCATCGGATACGATCCCATGCACTACAGCACCAGTATTTTCGAGTAAAATGAGCGCTTTAGTTACCAATTTGGCTAATTCTACTCCTTTGACGGGACCACGAGAAGCGAATACTGCGATGGACTGGGTGTAGTTGTCGGCAAGCGGTTAAAACATGAAGATTAAACTGGTGTTTGTTTTTTCGTCAACACTTTCAGCCTTCTTCGCCAAAATCGACGAGTCCTCTATACGTTAAATCCGATGAGACAACCGAAATAGATTCACGCAATGAGATTTCGTCCACCAATAAAATTCCGTGTCTTTTGAGTGGTGCCTTTCCACGAATGTGTTTTTCGAAGACCTCAAAAAAATGTTTGTCGAAGCCGCATTTAATATTTATCGTAGACAGATAACGCCGTATAGTTCTGATACAGGGTATAGGCAAAACTTCGTTTTTTCGTAAAAATTCGTATGCACTTGGTGATCGGATATGCATTAAAATGTAGAACAATCCAATCGTCCGTGTATCGTCGTCCTTTCGGATTTTTCCCTGCTGTAGCCATAATCTCTTTAACGCACATTTTTTGCTTATTTGATATATTTAATTTCTCACATTTTCGGAATACATTTTCTTCCTTGAGCTCATTTATCTGTGCCTGCTAAGATAGTATTATACTTCTAAAAATCTCATTTCTTTTGAGGGGGTTTATTTTAAAAAACGACCCAACTGGCAAAAAAATAGTCTTTATTATAATGATGTCATAGACGACGTTTCGACCCTTGGTTTAGGTCCTTTTCAAGTCTTAAATAGAACAAAAACATATACAAAAATTAATTAAATTCGGAAGATAGTAACATTAATTAACACTAACCTTAGATGAAATATTCATATAATAAAAATTAGTGAAAACTCAGCATCGAAATAATAGATGTCAAACAACGTTCCTGTCAAGAGTAATGATACAACACATACTGAGAAAGAAAGCAATGTTTTAAACAACTTTGATGATGTTATCATAAATAGGGTTTAAATTATCTGTGTCTTTTTGTAAGTTGATCGTGTTGTTGTTTTTTTATGCAAAACATTTCAGCAATTTCTCTTTTTCTCATGTGCCTTTCACAATGTAAAATATTCGGAGATGTCCAATTAAAGTCGTGCATATATTCAGTTTTATGTTTACTAATTACATTATGGTTACTCGTATGCACTTTAATATTATTGATCATCATTTCTTTTCTTCGCAAGTTTCAAGGCGTTCTGTTGGCGATAACGCTTGTTTTTCCACATATTCTGTAAAGTATGATGTTTCAGGGTCATTTTTTGTTGTTGTTTTTTTGTAAGAAGTATATTTCTTCACGTTTTTACAGGCATCGCATTGTCGTTTATCCGTGATGATTCGACACCTATTATGTCGCAACTGATTTAAATTGTCGGTGTACCCGATTTTTCCTTTTATCATATTGATGTCGTCAAGCATGGAAATACCACAGCGAATGTTTAAGCTTGCGAATTTTTCGAGTTTTATTTATATTTGCCAAGCTATCAAATTTATCAGGAAAAGAGAATACCAACGGATTCACACGTTTGCCATTTGCTAAGCAATGAATTTTCATGTCTGTGTCAATAATCATGCTTTTTCTCGTAATGGAAACATGGCATCATCATCATCTTTCCAATGAAGCTCGTACAGAGCAATATAGTTTTTGGATGATGGTGTTGTGAAATACCAATTTGCCGGTGTTTTTATCACAGACGGATTCTCCAGTAGTTCGATAAATAAGTTGTGCTCGTGTAAAATCGTGGTTTCTTAAGTGATTACAGCTATTCTGTTCTCGGTATCTGTACACACATTAATTTCAGAATCATTTTTCATTGTAGCCATTGCGAAGAATTCGACAAACATAGATGATAGACACATTTCATTCCTCTGGTTTTGTCTATTTTCCGAGATTTTGGCAAAGTATGCGATGCCTGAACTGTACTGAGCTGCTTGCCCGTTATGTTTTCATTCCCTTTCAGGTTCTCTTTGTTACTGCTTTCATGCTGCGGCAGTACTGACTTTTGAAGTGGAAATATAATAGGTATGGCGTTAGTCACTAGTCGAGCACGTTTCAATGGAACCTATGTACAATAATAAAACCTACATAAAAAATTGATCCATATTATTTCATGCAGATAGAACGACATATAACATCTTACCTCAAGCACATTGCCGCTTTCATCTTTGTGTTTGTATAACTCCGAATAATAAGATCACTGCGAAAAAGTTTTTCACAAACGACATGTTTTGTCAACAATGGTTTTATTAACCGAATAGATTTTTGCCACTCTTCTCTCAATTCGTTATTTTTAGGTGCAGAAAAAATTGTAAATTTGGCCTTGCAGCTTGCATAACCTGTATTGCACCCAGGCACCACACATTTGTTTGGCATTTTGAGCGTTATGTTTTTGTCCGATTTTAACAACTTATTAACACTTATTAACTTTTTAACACTTTATTTTTAACAACACTTCCACTTCTTCAGTCAAATAAATATTCCACTCGAATCTTTATTATGTACACTAAATCTCTCATCGAAATCTTAACATAAAACTATCGAAATTTTAGCGATCTGCGCTTGCGCACATTGAATAAATCGGTCTCGGAATATAGCCGCCATATTAGTTACATTTTTGTCACGCCTGAAGGCTTATATAAATGAAAATAATGTAATTTAGTTTGTTATTTAATTACCTATCAGATTTATTTCATTACTTTTTTCAAATAAATAAAGAATTGTTCTAGCGCGACTCGTCGAGTGTGAGAGCGAGAGCGAGATCGCGAGTAGAGAGCGAGCGAGATAACCTATCATCAAAGAGTTCCGAAGTCTCTTACAATGGGCTCTCCCCATCCATAGCAATTCACAAATGTAAACATTTTTTGAAATGAAAACTAAAACTTCTATTTTGCATTTAATCGGCTTGAAAATAATCTTAATAGATTAATGAGATTTTGGCGATTAAAACGACATCAAACACGACATAAATCGGATAATTTTTAACTAGATAGGGTGAAGAATCTTACAATTAGTCTTCGAAGCGAAAATATAGCGTCAAGCGGAGCGCACCTATTGTTATATGTTTATTTTTAAAAGACTACGCATCCAATCGAATTTATAAATAAAAAATTAATTAAGTTAATAATAAGTAAAAAATAAATTAATATAAAAAATTAATATACAAAGCTATAAATTAAAACCATAATTTGATTAAAATGCATGATTGCTTAAATGCTTGATACCTTTGTTCCAAGAATAAGGAAAAGTGAAAGTAATTTATTGCATATATGTATTTTCTACATTATATTCAGTTCAACAACTCCGTACCAACAGCTAACAGCAGAATCGACAATAGCTTCCAACTCGTCGAAAAATTAAAAAATAAGCACTTTCCGGATAACCACAAGCTGCTATCACTAGACGTGGTCTCATTGTTCACCAACGTACCGATTGATCTAGCCTTGGAGAGCGTAACAAAAAGATGGAACTCCATCGAGGAAAAGTGTACCATACCACGAGACGAGTTCCTATCGGCAGTCCGGTTTGTCTTAGATTCTACTTATTTCACGTTTGACAACGTCTGCTATCAACAGACGTTCGGCACACCTATGGGCTCCCCGCTCTCTCCAGTCATCGCCGACATCACTCTACAAGATCTGGAGACGAGGGCGTTCGAGATTCTCCCAGTAAACCTCCCATTTTTTTATAGATACGTGGACGACATTTTGTTGGCCGCGCCTTCCTCCATGTGTAACAATATATTACAAACTTTTAATTCATTACACAATCGACTACAATTTACCATGGAGGAGGGTGAGGACAGCCAAATTAATTTTCTAGATGTCACTCTAATTATTAGAAACAACGTGATTAACTTTGATTGGTACCACAAACCAACGTTTTTAGGGAGATATTTACATTTCGAGTCTCGACACCCTCTCTGTCACAAAAAAGACACTGTCATCGGCCTTATAGATAGAGCATTCCGTCTTTCGCATCCAGATTTCCACCAAAAAAACCTTGAGTTCGTAATTAACACGACACTCAACAATGGCTACCCGTTAAAATTCACTTTTGAGACATTAAATGAAAGACTCAAAAAATTAATTTTAGTACATAATAGGAACAACGAAAACTCGGGTACTATGAATTCCTTTGACATAAACAATTTGATCAAATTTAATTACTTCAACATCCCGTACATACCGATAATTTCGGAGCAGTTTGGACCTGTGATTCGTGATATACAAGCAAAGCTGTCCTATACTAGCTTGAATAAATTAAGGAAGTACATTCGCGTACAAAAAGATACCCTACCAAAAGAACTACACAACAACGTAGTATATAAAATATCATGCAAAGATTGTGATGCATCGTACGTAGGCCAAACAGGCAGGCTACTTAAAACTCGCATCACAGAGCATCGCAATCACATTAATAAAAGAACGTCACAGCACTCTGTCATCACGGATCACAGGCTAAATGGTCACGAGTTCACATGGGATGAGGTGGAAATTCTGGATGAGGAAAATACATACAAAAAACGTTTGATGTCGGAGATGATATTTATAAAGAGACAAAAAAACAGCCTCAATCTACAAACCGACACTGAAAGTATGCATGTGGCTTATCTCACGACAGTAGAAAGAATGCCAAAAATTTAAAAATATCGCGCGCCAGATTACGTCATTCGATCGATAAAATAACCACCCCGACATCCATAGTGTTTATACACGTAGCACAATGTCACGCATCGTCAAAATTTTGACATATGTCAACCGACAGTTGTGTATCGTCTCCCACGGCTCACGGTCCTGTCACCACTCGACGAAGTAAGACACCTCTCCGCCGTTACATCGATTTAACCAACAATCAAAATTCGAGCAATCAATTCTTACATATAGTTACAGCCAAATGTCGACAACCCGTAAGAACCACGGTAATTTTTCCTTCACGACTGGAACCGGGAGAGGAATTATTTCGTTTAATAGATGGTGAGGCCGTGATGACCACGGAGAAACAAACGCACGAATATTGCATGTACGTAATTCAATTTTCCGGCAAATTTATAATCCGCAACACAAACGCCGATAAAAAAACTAATTATCCACTAGATTTTAACCGTCAAAGACTATTTTGTAAAACTATAATTTTGTAGTATTTTTTCATATTATTTCTTTGTGCATTAACAGTTAATTATTGACACCGCTGATGATGGTCCAATAGGAGGACCGAAACGTACGTCTTGAATAAAAGGTTTTTTTTTACAACAACCACCAGAAAAAGGAATTATTTGCGCACCCCTAACAGCGCCTTGGCTCTTATTTAGCCCGTTATTTTCGATTTATCTTATAACAGAGCCTATTATTTATATTGTTAAATAAAGAATTATTTTTAAAAATCATTAAATAAACGTGATTTTTTTACGTTTATTAGTTATAACTTTTTAACGAAGCGTTTCCGGACCTATGTTTATAGGAACTTTTTTGTTCCAAATTCAATTTCTTATAAGATTCTGAAGTTTCTCTAACCTGACCTGAAACACCCAGTATATACAGGGTGGACCATTTTAATCAATCCACGCGAATATCTCGAAAAATATGGAAGATACGGAAAAATGTTTCAGACAAAAGTTGTAGGACTTGAAGGGGGACAGATGATGAAAATATGTACTTGACCTTGAGTGACCTATTGAAGGTCAGGTCAATGTCATCGGTTTTCTTAAATGGAACCCCCTATTTTTCAATGCATATTCTTGTAGCTTATCTCGAGAGCTTTCCAAAACACTATAATGAGTTATTTTTTCATTAAGTACTTTTCGAGTTATAAAGCTTGAAGTTTACAGTATTTTGACATAAAATACAAAATATCTTGTAAAATATTCAGTTTTCGGTAATCTTACCTTAATACTTTTATGCATAGAATCATGAGACCAATCAATTAGTGTAAAAAAAAACACATAGTTGCTATTAAGAAAAAGTATGTAATTTGCAACATGCAGCCGCATACTTTTTTTTAAAGCAACTATGTGTTTTTTTACACCAATTGATTGGTCTCATTATTCTGTGAATAAAAGTATTAAGGTAAAATTATCGAAAACTGAATGTATTACACGATATTTGGTATTTTATGTCGAAATACTGTAAACTTCAAGCCTTATAACTCGAAAAGTACTTAATGAAAAAATAACTCATTATAGTGTTTTGGAAAGCTCTCGAGATAAGCTACAAGAATATGTATTGAAAAATAGGGGTTCCATTTAAGAAAACATCGATGACATTGACCTGACCTTCAATAGGTCACTCAAGGTCAAGTACATATTTTCATCATCTGTCCCCCTTCAAGTCCTACAACTTTTGTCTGAAACATTTTTCCGTATCTTCCATATTTTTCGAGATATTCGCGTGGATTGATTAAAATGGTCCACCCTGTATATATATATATATATATATATATATATATATATATATATATAATGTGAAAATATAAAAATTATAAATACATAAAAAGTTAAATATAGCGATTTTATACTCCACTATACTCGCGCTATTGCCATCATTTGTTTGCGTTCATTTCTAAGCAGACGAAAAATCGGGCAATTTAATTTTTAATAATTAATTTCTCTGCGAAATGTGCGATAACCTATCTCTTTTTCTCCACTCATTTATTTGTAAATTATTAAGTTAAATGTGCATATTTTTTTTGCCTTATCATTTGCATTTTTTCTTGCAATATTTCATTCTAAAGTAATTTCATTCTAAGTAAAGTTGTGCATTGTCATTTCCCATAAGAACCGATGCTAAAAAGTAAAATTTTTCGAGTCAATTTTTTTTCAAAACGTGGCCATGAAAAATTCCAAAAATATTCACGTAATTCTATTTTGCAGAACAATATATTAAAATTTCGTAAAACTGGCTGCATTTTTTTAAAGCACCTGAACCTCCTTAAGCTCTTTGGGAACAGAGAGAGAGAGAGAGAGACAAAGATATATACATATATATACATATATATATATATGTTTGGATCTGACCATTAAAAAAAAAGAAAAAAAAATTAAAGTTATCAGCAGTTAAAATAACGCCCGGCAGAAGTAATATTATCATTGTCCTTGTCAAGTCGGTTATTTTTTGGAGGACACCGAATCAAGCAAAACACCGGGTCGCAAAGCACGCATGTAAATAATAAATGTATAAATTTAGTGACTTGTAACAAAGGTCCCGAGAGTAAAGGTGACGGTTCGAGGTAAACGCGGCATCTCCTTTTGTAAATACGGCGCGTGCGGAAGCGAAATCACTGGCATCGACCCTGACGTTTTTTCTTTTGGGCAATCGATCAGCTGACAACGCGATATCGGCGCGAAGTCTCGACAAATAACGCGGTGCGCACTCGAGTTAAGAAAACAAAACCGCAAAATCGAGGTACCAAAAATCCGTTACCTGGGAGTACGTCTATCGCTCTCTCGGGCTACAGGTAGAGCAAGTACCGCGCAATTATCAATACGCCTATCTGTCGCTCGCAGATCGCAGTAATTCGCACGATCGTTTGTTCGCGCTGTCGAAGTCGCTCGCTTCGACACGTATCTTCGCCGGTGACGGAAATCGCTCCGCGAAGTCGCTCGCTTCGGCTCTTGCGTCATCGCGTTTGAACTGTATTTTGAATTACGTTTAATAAATTGTGTGACTGTTAGGCAATCAGGTGCTTTCTTTTCTTTTTATTTGTTCGTCCCGTTGAAATCCCGCTCCACTCCGCACGCTCTTAAGTTCAATTTTGCGGTGCACAAAACAATATATGTATATGTATATATATTGTAACGTTCCGTCCTGCGCGCATCCGCCGAGTTCCTCCCTAATCGCAAAGCGCGGACCGAAGGGCCGCGTCAGGCGAAAAATAGCGAGAACCATGCCGCAGTCTCCAGACAGGCGTTTCTATTACCGTTTATTTCCGAATTCTATAGGATTTTATTTTTATTTTTTTTTAGCACGAGCGAATGAATACGAAGTTACGGAGGCGCACTTTGGACAGAGGAGAAACTAGAGGCACGGCTAACAGCAAGTTTCGATGGAAATCGTGGGAGAATATCGAGCTCCGATCGAGAGCGTAGAATGCGGAGTACGGGCCGAAGAGGAAAAATCGAGGCAACGCCCGTGGCAGCATACACGAGGGGAAATCAACTGAGAAAACGCTGTGACGGCCCTGTCAAACGAGCCTTACCAAAATTATAATCAACAATACCCTGGGTGCACGCGCCCCCGACCTTGAGCGTGTCGCTTACCGGCGTTATCGCGTATCGCTTACCGGCGTTATCGCGTGTCGCTTACCGGCGTTATCGCGTGTCGCTTACCGGCGTTATCGCGTGTCGCTTACCGGCGTTATCGCGTGTCGCTTACCGGCGTTATCGCGTGTCGCTTACCGGCGTTATCGCGTGTCGCTTACCGGCGTTATCGCGTGTCGCTTACCGGCGTTATCGCGTGTCGCTTACCGGCGTTATCGCGTGTCGCTTACCGGCGTTATCGCGTGTCGCTTACCGGCGTTATCGCGTGTCGCTTACCGGCGTTATCGCGTGTCGCTTACCGGCGTTATCGCGTGTCGCTTACCGGCGTTATCGCGTGTCGCTTACCGGCGTTATCGCGTGTCGCTTACCGGCGTTATCGCGTGTCGCTTACCGGCGTTATCGCGTGTCGCTTACCGGCGTTATCGCGTGTCGCTTACCGGCGTTATCGCGTGTCGCTTACCGGCGTTATCGCGTGTCGCTTACCGGCGTTATCGCGTGCCGCCGCGTGATTGGCCGCGATAACACGCACCCCGTCCGCGCAGCCTTGAGCAGGCCCCGAGCCATCGATCCTGGATCGCGAGGATCCGGGAATCAGCCTGACGCGACCTATCGAGCAGAGAGTACCTCGGGCCGCCGCTATCGTTTGTCTGTTCTTTTGGCTTGCTGGGGAATTGTCGAGAAGGACGAGCCGTTGCCGATCCGCTGTGACCGAGAGGACCGAGGTGCCGGTGAGGTTGCCCTCCGTACCGTAAGCCACGTGCGATCGCGTCCGGGATTGCGTCATTCTGTCGTCGTCGCCGTAATTTTTAGTGATTTTTGGTGTGCGGGCTACGCCCGATAATTGGCGAAAAGTTTAGCGGCGCGGCTACGACGACAAGTGATTGCGGTCCCCGGAGCCTTCAAAGCACAGGCCTCGTTTCTTCGTATTTCTTTTTGTTTGAGATATCGCGATCGCGTCAAAGTCGTTACTGTCTCTCTGGAGATTCACGTCGCGGATATTTCGTCGCGTGTAATTAATCGTCGTTATAGAGTGTCGAATGAGTGTCGTGCGAATGAGAGAGTGATTGTGCGTCGCGTAAGATATGCGTGATAGTACTCGAATTTTTGAGCGTGCAAGAGTGTGAGAGGATTGCGTCGCGTGTGATTGCCGTCTTTGCCGGCGCGTCGATTCCGTTTATTGTTCGCGTCGGTATCGAAACTTCGCTGCGATTCAAAGCGGCTAGCAAGGCCGTAAAGACCGAAAATCGTCGTTGTATTTTTCAGTCGGGAAATGTCCGACTTATGATTCCGCACGTCGTTATGAGAACTCAATACGCCAAATCGAACACCCAGTCTCGTACGCGGAACGCTACCGCCGAACGCGACGAGCGTTAATTATTACTTGTTATTTCTTTTTGTCTTGCGAATCTTATTATTATCAATGATTATGTTTAAATCTGATTCACGTATCTTTAGTCGGGTTTAAGATCGGTTAATAGTATTAATTCTGTCCGTCGATTGTCTGATCCGGGATTGTAGCCTCTTTAATATTCCGTATTTCTTTACTACTATTTCTCCTTGCCGATTTATTCAATATTAATTATCTGCTTGTTATCACTCCGGAACCATTAATCATCACTTATCTCTGCTTCTTTCTTTTATTAATATTATCTGTAATTGAACTAAATCATTTTTCATCTTTTATTATCATATTTAATTGCATTAACTCGCTACTCTATTATAATAAACCCGACTTTATTTATTCTATTTATTTGCTTTTTCTTTGTGTTCGTTGCCGTCTGTATTTTTCGTCCGTCTTTATTGTCAACCGTATCTGTCGCCTCTTGCTGAATATTGCGTATCGTCAACCATCGTCCTGCCCCTCTGCCGTTAGGCGAGCTAGCCAGCCCGTGGCGATTACCGGTAATTAACGTTCGCGTAATCTCGCGCGATATCGCGAATTAACGCGTGTAAGACCGCGTCTGGCGCCCAATCTTCGGTTTTCGCGTTACATATTGGATTTTCGTCACGGCATGCACGGAACTCCCGTCAACCCGTTCCTTTCCCATATCATTAATCCTTTCTCCCCTTTTGTTGGCGACTTCCCCGCACGGCTCTCGCGTTCAACGAGTGAACTCCCCGTCGTTGGCGCAAAGGAAAAGATCCGCGCGACGGCGAGAGCGGGACAACATTCGTGTCCGTCGCAACGAGAGGAAAAGTCGTCGCAAAAAATATATATATGTATTGTGACGTTGCCGTCCCGACGCGCGTCCACCGCGCCCTTTTCTACCGCGAGGCGAAGGCCGAGCGGTCGCGCCAGGCGCAAAGACCGACACCCGCACCGAAATCTCCGGAGAGGCGAAAAACATTTAGTATAATTTAATTCTAATTTCTTTTGTACGCTTTTTATTTTTGTACGATTTGGACAGCCTCGGCGAGCGTCATCGTCACTGGCATTGACAACAGCGAGGGACCGAGCTGTTCAGCGGAAAATTACCGGATTTCGAGGACGAGTCCGCGTCGGCGATTCCTCGTCGTGATTATTATTTGGCAACTCGAGGGAAAGTCACGTCGGTCAGGAGTATTTATTTTGATGCGAATCCCATACCGGCATAGGACGTCGGGAACGCAAGCGGATCCTCGCGGGACAAGACTGCCTCGAGCAACAGGTGAAAAAGGCGCTCTACGAAGGATGCAAATTTTATCGCGGATCCCACACGGCCCGATCCACCGACGTCCGGCGCGATTGGTCGCGCAATTACGCACCCCGGGCGCGCAGCTAGGAGCTGGCCCCGAATTATCGACCCTGAATCGCGAGATCCTGAGAGAGGTTGGACTGGCACAAGCGCTTGGCGTGACAGGTGGTAACAAGTTTCGTGACCTTCTCTTCGTTGTCGATTGAGAGAAAAGCTGTCGGACGGCGACTTCACGGGGACCGAAGGATCCAAGAATGAGCGGACCGGTGAAGCTACCCCGTCGTGAGTCTTTGTGAGCAACGTGCATTGCGTCCGAGCCGCGTCGTTCTGACGTCGTCGCAAATTTTTGGTGTTAGTGATTTCGCGAGGGCCAAGCCCGTACATTGGCGATAATTAATATTCCGATTTTTGTGTTTGCACGACCGACGTCAAGCGGCGAGGGCTTAGGGATAATTGTTACGACGGCTATATGTTGCGCTTTTTGTCTCTCCGGGGCTCGGGATAACGCGAATCGTTTCGGTATTTGTTCTTCGCGTAGCGATAAGGCGAAGGTACGAGATCGCGATTTTCGCGCTTGTTGGTCGTTCGTCTATCGCGTAAAATTAACAAAATTAGCGAGATCATTTTTTTTGTTGTCGGCCTGCGTCGAGCGAAAGCCACGTCGTTGTAATTTCGCGTCATTTGTGAATTCGCGTGGAAAAGTTAGAGCGCGCATACCCGTGTCGGTTACTATTTAGCGTGTCGTAATTGTGTGAGTGTAGTAACTCTTTTGGTTCGGCAAGAATAGTACGACTGCATTGCGAATCTTATATTGTACGCGTTCGTCGGTATCGTATGTTCGGTGTGAGTCGCGCATATTTTGTCGCTTAAAGAAATTCGTCGTTGTAATTAATTTCGCCTGATTGTCCGTGCGTTAGTCTGTCGTCGAGTGCATGTAATTAGCAAGTTGTGGAGAATATTTCGCGTCGGTAATCAGTTTTTGTTAAGAGCCAGTAAGTTGCGTCACGTTCGCGTTAGCCGGAACTAATGTCGTAATGTAAAGAGTGAATGTCGTAAGACACGTCTTGCGAACCTATCTTCTCTTCGCGATTCCGTTATCGAGCGGAGATCGCTGTCTCTGCTCCGCCTGAATCTGTTACGTCATTGTCGTTCTTTCGCTTCGTTATTGCAATAATTGTCGGGTTAATTTTGACATTCGGAAGAGCTACGATTGTCTGCGTGCGGGACGCCCGAGAAACGTCCCGCGGCCGCTGCGTTTCACGGCCTGCAATATACCGCCGATCGCTGCGGTGCGATCCGATACGGCTTCCGGCCGTTCTCTCTCGCCGCTCAACCTCGCAGCCTAAAATTTGCGTAAAGGGCATGATTACACCGCCTATTACTACGCTAATTACTACGCCTAACACTCAGACGCCAAGTGATTATCCTTTTTATGTTGTTATTAACCGAGGAATAATTTTCATACGCTTGCTTATTGGTTTATTGCATTTCTTTATGATTTCTGATTATTATTACGACTTGTTTCTATTATTATTGCTAATTTTCTTTCCATTGCACCCTTGTATTTGAATCTGAACATTAATATCTTCTGATTAATTCATTCTCTTTAATTTTTTATATATCTTACTGCTGTTTCTTTAATAAACTTTGTTATTTTTTCCTCATTTCGCTTGAGCTGTTTTGTTGTCGGTCCGTATGTGTTCGTTCGTACTTTTCTGTCGATTGTTGTCCTCTGTCGTGCCTCCTTTACATTTTTACCATCTATTCAGTGCCCGCTCTTCTGCCGTTAGGTGAGCTAGTCGACCCGTAGTATCGAAAGTATTTTACCATCTTTCGAGGTATTTGCGTTGTTTATCGCGTATTTGCGGATTGACGCAAGACCGCGTATTTGCGGATTGACGCAAGACCGCGTATTTGCGGATTGACGCAAGACCGCGTATTTGCGGATTGACGCAAGACCGCGTATTTGCGGATTGACGCAAGACCGCGTATTTGCGGATTGACGCAAGACCGCGTATTTGCGGATTGACGCAAGACCGCGTATTTGCGGATTGACGCAAGACCGCGTCTGGCGCCTAATTCGGTATTTCTTGCGTATCAGAGCTTCCGGATCGCTACGGTCTGCGCGGAACTGACTACGCCCGCGTTCCGAGACGCGCATCATGGTCGTTTCGTCCTTCCACGGGTTTTTTTTTACGACGTTCGCTCCCCAGGCCCATCACGCGTCACGCGCGTCAGGACGAGTGAAAAATCATTAAAATAATACGTCGCAGTATATATATATATATATATATATATATATACACACAGGGTGCGCCAAAAGTCTGGATACACCTAAATAACTTTTGTAAAAACGAAAATATCAAAAAACGGAAAAACACGTATTTCGATTTTTCAAAAAAGTTACCCTATGACATGAATACCGATTATCCCCCACCTCCTGGTACGCGGGGGTAAAAGGGGGTTGAAAATTTTAAATTGCACCAAGGGGGCTCATTTGAAAGGTCTTCGAATAACAAACACACCCTTAAAATTTTAAGTCGTTACGACCCCCCCAACCAAAATGGCGGCCGTTCAAATTTCGAAATTTCATGTACTTAGCGTTATCCAGGATCAACTGCGTGGAAGTGTCATGAATTTGATCCCTTTTGTGTGTGCGTGTGTGTGTGGGGGGGGGGTGGTGTGTGTGTTAATAAAGTATTGAGTATGCGTTTATAATAAATGTTCGAACTGTTGACCTTGTACAGTTTGACAGTGAGCTAATCGTTGATAAAAATTGATACTAACGTTTTCCAACATATCAATCGTAATTAATGCCACTTCAGTAGTAATTCGGTGTCGCAAATCATCCAAATTTCGAGGTTTTGTTTTGTAAACTCGGTCTTTTAAGTAACCCCAAAAGAAAAAATCCAAAGCGGTTAAGTCGGGTGATCGAGGTGGCCACTCGATTGCTCCCCTCCTTCCTATCCATCTTTCAGTAAAAGTGTCGTTTAAAAAATTTCGCACTTGTAGTCCAAAATGTGGAGGGGCACCATCCTGCTGAAACCAAACTGAATCAAAATCTTGACCGAAGATATTGCGAATGCTAGGAACAATGTCATCTCGAAGCATAGTTAAATACTTTTCAGCCGTTAGAGTTCCATCGATGAAGAATGGCCCTATTATGTGCGTTCCAACTATTCCCGCCCATACATTTAGTTTTTGTGGATATTGGGAATTTGTTTCTCTCATCCAATGCGGATTAATATCACTCCAATATCGACAGTTATGCCTATTTACTGCACCGTCTAATAAAAATGTGGCCTCGTCTGAAAAAACAATCTTATTTATAAATTCGGGATGTTCATCAATTTTCTGCATCATAATTTCACAAAATTCTACCCGACGATCAAAATCATGTGCAACTAATTCCTGAACAAGATTAATTTTATATGGGTGAAATTTTGCATTTTTGAGAACACGACGAATGGATGTCTCGCTAGTATCATGTGCCTGTGAGGCTTTTCGGGTAGAAAGGTTAGGGTCTTCTATGAATGATTGTAATATCTCTATTGAAGAGTCCTCGTTCGTTGCGGTCTTAGGTCTACCCGATCTCGGCCGATCTTTAACGCTTCCTGTATCTCGAAAACGCTGACATGTTTTCTGAACAGTGGCTGCAGAAATCTGTTGTCGATCGGCCCGAAACTCAATATTAAATAAATTACGGACATCTCTGAAAGACCGTTCCCGATCTCCGTATCTTCGCATCATCAAAATAACTATACGTTCTCTTTCTGTAAGCGCCATTTCAATTAAATCAATGAATTGTAATATCGAAGAGATTGATAAATTCTTCATTCGCAGTCTTTAGCAATCTTAAGCCTATTCAACATTTGTCGATCCTTAACGCTTAAAAAAATTCAATTGTAATGTGTGTAGGAATGGACGATTGCTTTCATTGCAAACTGTTGCAGCAAATTGATATAGCAATTTTTTGCATCATAATGTCACATAATAAATTCGTTTTTGATCATCGGATAGAATTTTGTTTAGAAGTTTTTAAGCGTTAAGGATTGATATGTTGGAAAACGTTAGTAGCAATTTTTATCAACGATTAGCTCACTGTCAAACTGTACAAGGTCAACAGTTCGAACATTTATTATAAACGCATACTCAATACTTTATTAACACACACACCACACCCCCACCCCACACACACACGCACACACAAAAGGGATCAAATTCATGACACTTCCACGCAGTTGATCCTGGATAACGCTAAGTGCATGAAATTTCGAAATTTGAACGGCCGCCATTTTGGTTGGGGGGGTCGTAACGACTTAAAATTTTAAGGGTGTGTTTGTTATTCGAAGACCTTTCAAATGAGCCCCCACTCGACCCTTGGTGCAATTTAAAATTTTCAACCCCCCTTTTACCCCCGCGTACCAGGAAGTGGGGGATGATCGGTATCCATGTCATAGGGTAACTTTTTTGAAAAATCGAAATACGTGTTTTTCCGTTTTTTGATATTTTCGTTTTTACAAAAGTTATTTAGGTGTATCCAGACTTTTGGCGCACCCTGTATATATACAGGGTGTTCCCGGATTAAATGGCCAAACTTAAAATATGAATTTGGGACCTCAAAACAAACAAAAATTTCCTGTGGAAATTTGCTCGCAAAAGCTTCGTTCAAAAGATATCGACTTGTTAAGTTACAGAACCATAGGTGTGCGATCTGAGACGCGTAATCGCGAGGAACGAGTGTTAGTTCGACGGCACAACGGACAAGAAAAATTAAGGAAAAAAACGTGAACTGAGTTTAACGAAAAACCGGACAGTATATTCTGTACAATTATTTACAATAATTTATATACAGCTAATTGGTTCGCGGAAAGTGCGATAGGACGCGATTAAAGTGCGATAGAACGCGATTTCGAACGACTCGAAAGTTCTGTGCTCGAACGAAGTGCGGCGAAAAACTATACGAAAGACGGAAATCTGCGATAAGTGCTCTAGCGCGAGTGAAACTGCGAAAGTGCCGGCGAGCGATTTCGGGCACGCGCTTTTATAAATCCGACCTTCTAGAAGATTCACGACAGTCATAAATCACTTAGACGTGTTCACAAAGGCGACTGTGAATCTTCTAGAAAGTCGGAGGGCAGAAGTGTTTATATTTTTATTTGTTAGCCGGTTGCCCGTTGAAAATTCGGGCCACCGGCTACTTTTGAGTTTTGAGATGCGCGAATCGAAGCAATTTGCGCGGCGCGCGCAGTGACGGCTAAAGCCGGACGCGCGCAGTGACGATAAGCGCGAGATGCGTGCCGCGCGAGTCCGCAGCTTATCGCGCGCGTTACGAATCGCCAAATTCGCGGTTTTAATTGAGGGATAATTTATTAATACATATATACATATAGACATATATAGAGGCAGGGGGTAACGTGCAGTTATCCCCTCGCTTCTTTAGTTCATTCCTGAACATTTCCCGCCCGCCTCGTCGACCGGTGATCGACGATTAATCAGCATGACCGCCGAGGATGGCGCGAGAGCCGCGATAGATCAGAGTGACGCGTCTCATCATAGAGTCTAGCGACTCGTGCCTGTCGGCCGGTGTTTATCCCGCGTGTGAAAATGACAGATTTGCGAACGAAGGGATTCGTGCGTGTTGTGTGGCGTGATCCATGTGGCCAAGCGAGGAGCGAAGCCATACCCGTCGCGGAAGATTTACGCGGCCACCGCAGCAAGGCAAGTACAATTCAGTTTTAATGACCGATTTTTACAGAGACAACTATTTACAGAGTACGTGCGCACGGGAGGTTATGTCGCGCAGTGACAGCCTCTCCGTTTCATGCATGCTCGTGCACTTCTGGGTCGGCGACGTCCGCCGTCGGTAGTGGCACGACCTTCACCACAGGCCTGGTGAGTTCCCCGTTGGAGGTCCGCACGTCGACAACGCGCACCTGTCCGTCCTCGCCGGGGTGAAGCCGCGTTATGCGGGCAAGGGGCCAGCGGCATGGTGGGGTAGTCTCAGCCTTTAGGAGACACAGCTGTCCTTCCCGCAGGTTTCCGGGCGTGGTCCACCACTTGGGCCGAGGAGTCAGGCCCTGAAGGTACTCGCGCGACCAGCGCTGCCACAGGTGGTCGCGCATCTGTTGCAGCAAGCGCCAGCGGCTCAACCGGTTCACCGGGACATCGAGTAGCGACGGCTCCGGGATGGCGTTGAGCGGGGCCCCGATCAGAAAGTGGCCGGGAGTCAACGCGTCGAGGTCCTCAGGGTCGTCCGTCAGAGCCTGCAAGGGGCGCGAATTCAGGCAGGCTTTGACCTCGGCGAGGAAGGTCGCCATCTCCTCGAAGGTGAGTTTTGTTTCGCCCAGGACCCTCCGTAGATGGTGTTTCAACGCCTTCACGGCCGCTTCCCAGAGCCCTCCGAAGTGAGGGGCGGCCGGGGGGTTGAAATGCCACCGGATGCCGTCGTCCGCAAGTCGCCCGATGATCCGCTGCGCGTCGTCGTTGACCTCTCGGAACAGTGCTTTCAGCTGACTGTCGGCCCCCACGAAATTGATGCCGCAGTCACTGTAGATCGCCTGGCACACTCCCCGTCGGGCGACGAATCGGCGAAAGGCGGCAAGGAAGGCGTCAGCGGAGTAGTCGCTCACGACCTCCAGGTGAACGGCGCGAGAACTAAAACACACAAAGACTGACACGAACGCTTTGTAGGCCTTGTGACCACGGCCCTTGGACGTCCGCAGCCAAATCGGACCGGCGAAGTCCACCCCGGTGTGCTGGAATGGGCGACTTGGAGTGACCCGGGCTCGCGGCAGGCTCCCCATCAAGGGCTGGGGTGTGGCCGCCCGCCATCGGACGCATCGAAGGCACCGGTGTATCCAGCGACGGACCAGCTGACGACCTCGAGGGATCCAATATCGCTGCCGCACTGCCGCCAGGGTAGCTTGGGTCCCGCCGTGATGTGTGCGCCGGTGCGCAGCATCGATGACGAGGTAAGTCAAATGTGATTTTGACGACAGTATAACCGGATACCGTTGATCGTAGTCTAGTAGAGCATGCTTAAGGCGTCCCCCTACTCGCAGGATTCCCTCGGGGTCGACAGCCGGCGTAAGTTTGTGGAGAGTGCTTCGCCTGGATACTGGCCGTCCAGCGAGGATATCCTCCACTTCCGTATGAAAAAATACCGCTTGAGTCACCCGGATCCATTGAGTGAGTGCAGCATCCAGCTCCTCCGGACCCAGCGGTCTTGGTTGTGTAGGCGCGGCCTCCACGCCGTCGTTGAGATTGGTGCGGCGTCTCCTCCAGCGCCAGATCCATGCTGACACGCGTAGCAGTCGACGGAGTGACGAGAAGCGGGCGAGCTCCTCCGGCTCCAGCGTACCGCAAGAAGTGAGACATTTGACGGGTCGTCGTTCCGGTAGGTCCTCGGTGGATGGTAGACTCGGATCCGACGGCCACGAAGCTGGGCCCTCCGCTAGGAAGTCAGGTCCGCGCCAGGAGGATGTTCCAGCAACTCTCGCGGGGACACCCCCCGCGACGCGCAATCCGCTGGGTTGATCCGCCCTGGAACATGCCGCCATTTTGCATCCTGGTTAAGCCGCTGGATCTCAGCGACGCGGTTCGCAACGAAGGTCGTCCATTTTGCTGGGTGGCCACGAATCCAGCTCAGTGCGACCGTGGAGTCCGTCCAGAGGAATACCGGCGACGTTTCCAGGCTCAATGTAGAGCACACATGACTCGCCAACTTGGCGAGCAACGACGCTGCGCAGAGTTCCAGCCGAGGAAGCGAGACTCTCTTCAGTGGGGCGACTCTCGTTTTCGCCATCACCAACGAGATGTGCGGCAGTCCGCCTTCAAGCACGCGAAGATAGACGACGGCGGCGTAGGCTTGCTCGGAGGCATCCGAGAACCCGTGGATTTCGACGAGGCTTCCAGGGTCGCCGTGGAACCAGCGTGGGATCCGAATCTGCTCCACCAGGGGAAGTTCCTCCTCCAGGGTAGTCCATGTGGTCGCCTCCTCGACGGACAACGGAGCGTCCCATTCGAGCCGCTGTAGCCAGGCTGCCTGGATGACGAGTTTAGCCCTGATAACAATGGGCGCCAACCAACCTAGTGGATCAAATAGGCGGGCCGTCTGGGAGAGAATCGTGCGCTTCGTGGGAGGAACACCCGTCGACCTCCGCACCGTTAGCGCAAAATCATCGGTAGCCGGACTCCAGCGTAGGCCCAGCACCGAGTGATCGGCGGACGGCAGTAACGCGTCCGCGGAGAGCTGCAGCCGGTGCTCGAGGGGGACGCCATCCAGAAGAGCGACGTGGTTCGCGGCCCATTTCCTCAACGGGAAACCGCCCGCCATGCAGAGGGCCGACACCTGCTCCCGCAATTGGCAACCTACCTCCAGGGAGGCCGCACCGGTGAGTACATCGTCCATGTATATGTCGCGGCGAAGTGCCTCGGCTCCCAGCGGGAACCTGCTCTCCTCGTCGTTGGCGAGTTGTCGCAATACCCGGATCGCGAGGTACGGCGCGCACGCCAGTCCGTACGTTACGGTGTTCAATCGAAATTCATTTCCCTCTGTCTTCCTCCACAGAATCCGCTGCAGGTCCCGGTCCTCAGGGTGTACCATCACCTGACGGTACATCTTCTCGACGTCAGCGACGAAGACGAACCGATGTCGCCGCCAACGCATCACAACGTCGGCCAGAACCGGCAGCAAGTTGGGCCCGGTATGCAGCGCGTCGTTCAGCGAAGTGCAGACCGCGGTTCAGGAGGAGCCGTTGAATACCACGCGAATTTTGGCATCAGTGCCGTCGCCCTTTAACACCCCGTGGTGCGGCAAATAACAAACGGGGCCGTTGGAAGCCGAGAGATTCTCCGGGACGCGTGACATGTGGCCGCGATCGAGATAATCTTCCATGAAAACGGAGTATTTGTTGCGAAAGTCGACGTCGCGCTCGAACCGTTTAGCCATAACTTCGAGCATTCGGGCCGCCGCGCGACGCGTGAAGCTAAGGTCCGGCAACTCGGCCCGAATCGGTAGACGAACCTGGTAACGGCCGTCAGCAAGTCGACTATGAGTCCGGAGGAAGTGATCTTCGCACTCCTGCTCACTAGCAGAAAGCGGCATAGCGATGCTCGGGGGTTCCTCCCATTCCCAGAAGCGGCGTACGGAGGCCGCGAGGTCCTCCACTGGGATGCACTGCGACGACGTCACCACCGAAGCAGCATGGCCGGCTCCCACGGCGCCCAGCAGGATCCAACCCAGCCGCGTGTTCTGCGCGATCGGCTCCAGGGGTCCTCCACGACGAAGATCCGACAGCACGATGCTGGCGTAGACCTCCGCTCCGAGTAGGAGTTCAATCGGATCCTGGCTGAGGAACTCCGGATCCGCGAGTTCGAGGCCTTGTACGTGCGGCCATGAGCCAGCTTCACCTTCCGCGCGTCCGCTGTACACCGACAGCCGCGGAAGTACCAAGGAGGATACCGCCAGCGCGAATTGGCCGGAGCGGGCGGAGATCGTGAGCGCTACTCTCCCCCTCGAGAAACCCGCCTGGACACCTCCCACGCCGAAGATGGTCACTGAAGTCGGCGTACGCGGGAGCCGGAGTCGCTGAGCGAGGGACTCCGCGATGAGTGACGTTTCCGACCCCGGATCGACCAGGGCGCGAACGGAATGACGAGCACCGGAGCGGTCCATCACCGAAACGCGCGCGGTCGCGAGCAAAACCGAAGCACACTCCACGGGTGGTCGCTTCGCCACATGCACCGTCGGGGAAGAGCTTGACCCGGCGGCGGGCAAGGAGATGACCGTTGCCGTCGTGAACGCCTCATGCAAGGTCGTGTGATGGCGACCCGAGCACTTATTACAAGTTTTATTGGAAGCGCACTCACCGACCATGTGTCGTCCTAGGCAGTTCCAGCAGCGCTGGTGTGTGTTGACCGCTTCCCGTCGCTCCTGTGCTGACTTTTTCTTATATTGTTCGCAGAAGGCCAGGAAGTGTTCCTTCTTGCAGAGTGGGCAGCTGCGACTGACATCCGCACCCCGGCTCTTGGCGTGGTTGGCTCGGGCGCTGCGGCTGGACTTCTCCGAAGACTTCCCGGATGCCTCTCCGGTGACGGCTCGAAGCACCTCTTGCGTCATTAACTGCTCCTGCAGGAACTCACGGAGAGCCTCGTACGACGGCGGCTCAGAAGACCTGCCGAGCGAGTTCTCCCATTCGCGGCGAGTCTTGGCGTCGAGGAGCTCGACTACAAGATGGACGAAGAGATCCGTCCCGTCCGAGATCGGCCGATCGATTCCCTCCAACGCGCCGACGGTAGAGATCACGCCGTGGAATATGCGACGGAGGTCGGCGACGGAGGTCGGCGACGGAGGTCGGCGACGGAGGTCGGCGACGGAGGTCGGCGACGGAGGTCGGCGACGGAGGTCGGCGACGGAGGTCGGCGACGGAGGTCGGCGACGGAGGTCGGCGACGGAGGTCGGCGACGGAGTCTGCTTTCATCCGAGGGATCGAGGTAAAGGCCGCCAGGTAAGACCTTACCAGGAGTCTCTTATTCTCAAAGTGTTCTCTGAGGGTGGTCCATGCGCGCTCGAAATTGTCCTCCGTCGAGGGCAGGTTTCGTATCAGCTGTTCGGCATCTCCCTTCACACTCGTCTTCAAATAATGAATCTTCTCTACTTTTGACAGAGAGCTCTCCTCCACGACTATGGATTGAAATAGGTCACGAAAGGCGGGCCAGTCCTCGAACCGCCCGGAGAACTGCGGCAGCTGGATCCGCGGCAACACGTTGCGCGACGGCGCCGATTCAGCTCGCACCGATCTCTGCTCTACTGCAGCCGTCGCTTTCGTAAGCGTTTGTTCGAGCTCCAGGAGCTTGGCCCGTTGCTGCAGGTAGACCATTTCCACGGTGCTCACGAAGTCTGACGTGTTGTATTCGGACTCACCGAACATCTCCCCGTATTTCAGGAGTAGCCGGTCATGCTGCTCTTCGAATTTGGACCATTTTCCAGCCAGATTAGCCAGCGCGGACTGGACGAGCGGAACGGACAGCTTGGCGGCTCCGGCCTTCCGGAGATTCTCGCACGTGCGGCCGATACGCCCGTGGAGCTCGTGCTGCGCCGCAATTAACTGATCCATTTGTCTTTTTCCAGAATACTCGGCTCACCTATCCCTGGATCACTGCACCGGCTCACTTCACCACCTTCACAAGGATCGCGCCGATCGCGGATGCCGGAGTCGAGGAAGGCGACAAATCCGGCTCGAAGGACCAACAATGTGCGATCTGAGACGCGTAATCGCGAGGAACGAGTGTTAGTTCGACGGCACAACGGACAAGAAAAATTAAGGAAAAAAACGTGAACTGAGTTTAACGAAAAACCGGACAGTATATTCTGTACAATTATTTACAATAATTTATATACAGCTAATTGGTTCGCGGAAAGTGCGATAGGACGCGATTAAAGTGCGATAGAACGCGATTTCGAACGACTCGAAAGTTCTGTGCTCGAACGAAGTGCGGCGAAAAACTATACGAAAGACGGAAATCTGCGATAAGTGCTCTAGCGCGAGTGAAACTGCGAAAGTGCCGGCGAGCGATTTCGGGCACGCGCTTTTATAAATCCGACCTTCTAGAAGATTCACGACAGTCATAAATCACTTAGACGTGTTCACAAAGGCGACTGTGAATCTTCTAGAAAGTCGGAGGGCAGAAGTGTTTATATTTTTATTTGTTAGCCGGTTGCCCGTTGAAAATTCGGGCCACCGGCTACTTTTGAGTTTTGAGATGCGCGAATCGAAGCAATTTGCGCGGCGCGCGCAGTGACGGCTAAAGCCGGACGCGCGCAGTGACGGCTAAAGCCGGACGCGCGCAGTGACGGCTAAAGCCGGACGCGCGCAGTGACGGCTAAAGCCGGACGCGCGCAGTGACGGCTAAAGCCGGACGCGCGCAGTGACGGCTAAAGCCGGACGCGCGCAGTGACGGCTAAAGCCGGACGCGCGCAGTGACGGCTAAAGCCGGACGCGCGCAGTGACGATAAGCGCGAGATGCGTGCCGCGCGAGTCCGCAGCTTATCGCGCGCGTTACGAATCGCCAAATTCGCGGTTTTAATTGAGGGATAATTTATTAATACATATATACATATAGACATATATAGAGGCAGGGGGTAACGTGCAGTTATCCCCTCGCTTCTTTAGTTCAGTCCTGAACAATAGGAATAAATAATGTCAAAATATTTCTGCTTTGTCTTTGTTTTGAAGATTGAAGGTCATTCATAGGCTTCTGTTTTTTACAAACGATTTCGCGCAGTGTACCAAATAATTGTTAGTTCATTGAATACTTTCGTGGGGTAAAGTAGTACAATATGCCTCGTACATATTCTAATAGTGAATATGTTGATATGGTATATTTATATGGGTTTTGTGATGGAAATACTAGCGCTGCTCGCCGTGAATACGCCGCGCGATTTCCGAATAGAAGATTGCCAAATAAGCATGTATTCTCTTTAACATTTCAACGACTGAAGGAAACTGGATCATTTACAATGGTGCCCAGAGCTCATGGAGTTTTTGCACCGCTGCAGAATGAAAGAAGAACAGCCATCATATTGCAGCATTTCGACCAAAATCCATCAACAAGTGTCCGAAGATCTGGTTCTGAATTAGGAATTTCACCTACAGTTATATGGAAGACACTCTCAGCTGATGGACGTCATCCATTCCATATTCAACGTGTCCAACATTTATTACCGGCTGATATACCACGCAGGAGAGCATTTTGCGATTGGTTTTTAAACCAAACAAATAATGATCCACAATTTTGGCAAACGATTTTGTGGACAGATGAGGCTACATTTACCAGACAAGGTATTCTCAATCAAAGAAATAGTCATATTTGGTCACATGAAAATCCTCGAGCAATCCGTGAACAACATTTTCAACACAATTTTCAGTGTAATGTGTGGATAGGAATAATTAATAATACTTTAATTGGACCCCATTTTCTACCAGTTCGTTTGAATGCAAACAATTTTCTCGAATTTTTGAATACTCAAATGGGTGACCTTTTGGAAAATATTCCTTTGAATTTGAGAAGAAACTTCTGATTTCAATTGGATGGATGTCCTGCTCATTATGGTAAAGGTCCTCGACAATGGCTTAATGTTCATTTTCCTGGAAAATGGATCGGTCGTGCTGGACCTGTAGCTTGGCCTCCACGATCACCGGATTTAACGCCTTTAGATTTTTTTGTATGGGGTACTCTCAAGCAAAAAGTATATGAAGTGCCTATTAATGACCTTCAATCATTACAACGGAGGATAGTACAAGCGTGCGAAGAAATTACAGATGTACAATGTCAGTCATCCACTTGTTCTGTGATCGATAGGTGCAATGCTTGTCTCCGAGCTGGAGGATATCATTTTGAACAAAATATTTAATAATTATAAATTTTGGTTACTGTAAAGCAATAAAAAAAGCAATAAAAGAGATAAACCTAGATTATTTAGGTATTATTCATTCCTATGGTTCTGTAACTTAACAAGTCGATATCTCTTAAACGAAGCTTTTGCGAGCAAACTTCCAGAGGAAATTTTTGTTTGTTTTGAGGTCCCAAATTCATATTTTAAGTTTGGCCATTTAACCCGGGAACACCCTGTATATACAAGGTGTCCCAGAATTGACAGTAAAAAAAATTTTATTCTACAGGGGGGGCATATTCTACAGGTCAAAATAAGGTCAAATTGTCCTATAAACACGGGTCCGGAAACGCACCTCCTCTGAGCTACAGCCCTCCAAAGTTTCCCGAAAAAACTCGATTTTTCTGTATATTGTCTAAACTTGTGCTTTGAATTTTATAAAAATTGATACATATACGTATTTTTGTGCGTTTTATTCATTTTTGGTGTCAAAATTGTCCAAAAAGAATTTGAATGGTGTTTTAAGAAAGGGGGAGCTACATTTCAATGTGCCAAAACTTAGGTGTGGATGCAATAAATTTGAACTACGTTAACATTTTATGACAGAAAGTAAAAAAATAAACATTTTTTGACTCTTAGAGTTTTTTTATACAGCGAACCGTTTTCGAGATAATATTTCGAAAAACTTTGGAGGGCTGTAGCTCAGAGGGGGTGCGTTTCCGGACCCATGTTTATAGGACAATTTTACCTTATTTTGACCTGTAGAATATGCCCCCCTTTTTTACTATCAATTCTGGGACACCCTGTATATATATATATATATATATATAGTAGCGCCGCTAGAAGTAGCGACGTAGTCGCACAATTGTTTGTATGTACTTGGCGTTGCGATTCTATTGCTTTGCTAGATATTCAATATGTTAAAAATTTGCTAAACTGACATTTTAGTCGGGTAAATTACAGATGATATGCATTGTTATAACCCGAAAAGCTATAAACCAATTTTAATATAATAATTATAAGAACGTTGATCGCGCAAAAACGCCAACGCAGCAAACCACGCGTGGAAACGAGGAAATTGTGAAAGTGTAAGCAACGAATTTCGACTTTGAACTTACTTCGCTTGCACTTGGACTTGAATCGCGCACGTTGACCTCACGAAATACCGGGGCCTGTATTCAAGCTCTCCTTCCGTACAATAACCAAAAAAGGAGGAAATATAAGACCCGTCGCAAGCGCGCGCCGGGCAATCACTAATAAATTCCGCTATCAATCAGAGCAGTCGCTAAAAATTCCGCTATCAATCGGAGCAGTCGCTAAAAATTCCGCTATCAATCGGAGCAGTCGCTAAAAATTCCGCTATCAATCGGAGCAGTCGCTAAAAATTCCGCTATCAATCGGAGCAGTCGCTAACTAAATTCGGGTCAGTCAAGCCGTCGCTAATTAATCCGTCGCGATACTTTAACACGTAAGACGGTCGCTAGTTAAACTCACGTGTGAACCGAACCGTCACAAAATACGTACAATCCATAGACATATAAGATAGACCCAGCATGCCATACATTTCCTTATGATATAAGTTGGGTTTGGCAGAACGGAGAGAGAGGCAAAACATCGGTAAATCTGTGTCCTTTTCTGCGCGCGCATTAGTGACAGCAATGGCCGGCAATAACCTAAAAGTATCGTCGGATACTTATTATGAAGTCAATATCATGTTTAATAAATACAATATGCTTTTGGTTGCCGACAGCAACTATGCTTATGCATATATATATTGTTACGTCCCTGGTTTTTTGTGTGAGATCGCGCTCATCAAGTCTTCTGGGAGATCGTAGAACGTCTCGTTGTCAAGGCGTTGTCAAGGCGTCGTCAAGGAGGTTGTTGTCAAACAACAGTAGTCAGTTGGAGTCCGCGGTCTTGGAGATCGGACGTGCGGGCTGACGATATTCCGATTATTATATCTCTGTTACATATTTGTTCTCGTTTACGTTCTTATTAAAGTAATTTCGTTCCTTTTTCTAAATACGTGTCTTTATTTCCCGACGCGTGTGAGTGTGTGTGAAAGACGCGGCTTGTCGTTTGACTGAATCGATCGCGTGGACGTAACAATATATATATATATTTTCTTAGGTTAGAATCTGTGTAGTCTACGTCAATAGCTGTCAAAAGACGACTGCACATCCTACCTGCGCAGATAAAGAGAGAAAATTCCCCCTATGTTTTGCTTCTTTGTCCGTTCTGCCAAGGACATGCATGCTGAGTCTATCTTATATGTCTATGGTATAATCCTATACGACGCAGTAACTATAATTTCCGCGCGACACTAGCAAGAAGGTGAATGTGTAATTGCTTGAATAATCACACATTGAGTGAATGTAATATTCGCTTATTTAAAATAAACTTTAATATTAAAAGAAAAATAACACAGTGACGCGAGCCCCTTGACCAGTACCTTCCCCGGAGACACAATAGCATGATAAATTGCAACCTCAATTAAATAGCCGAATGTTTATCAAAAAGATAAAAAAGATATAAATCATATAGATTACATTTTACAAACCATTTTCTATTTTGTTTATGCCTTCCTCTTTTTACATACATATTACAAATAATTTTTAATATTTTTAATATTTTTAATAACTTTTTTTAAATATTTCAGTTAAAGCAAAATAATCACGCATTTAAATAATAATTAAAATTGTCAAAACAAAATGGAGATCAAGTATCTTAATATTGATATAATCTGATAAAGACTGCTATAAATTGCACATCTAAAAAGCATTTCGCAATTATCTAATAGACAACTTAGATGTATATTTTCTTTTATTTGATTACCGAAAGCATTTTTAGACCGTTTATAGGACAGTCTAAATTCTAAAAACAAAGGGGGTATAATAAAAGAGCATCTCTTTTTCGTGAATTTGAATAAATTATTATAATTACGCGTACCTCGCGTAATTATAATAATAATTCACACATACATATGCAAATAGAAACGCTTTAAAAATAATGATTTCAATTTATAATTATTTAAAATGTATTTTTACGATGTCTGAATTATAAAAGATAAATTTTGACAAAAATGTTTTTTTAAACTTAAGTGCATTCAATACGCAATTTTACCGTCATAAGAATAAAAATACGCGATATATTTTAACACAATTTTACCGACATAAGAATAAAAAAATACGCGAAATATTTAAACACAAAAAAGATTCATCATTTTTCACGTTAACTACATAACGTGAGAATATTAAATGTTAGTTTCAGCGTTTGATCGTCTTATATACCTCCTGTGGCAGTTTCTTGACTACGGAAAGATAGTCCGCCGGGGAGCCATCTCTCGGTGTAATAGCGGTACTGACTGTGCCCATGTAAAGCACTCGCGAGAAACACGTTTTTAATACTTGGAAAATGATTGCCATGCCTTCAGATGCCAGACAGATCTACTTAAATAGTAAGCTTTTCCAACAATCTTTAAAAAATACATATAAAATATTAAACATCAACTGAAACGCAAAATAACTCTACTATGAATTTCTAAGCAATACATTTAAATTTAACATCAAAAAGCATTTATCAAATACCAATATTGAAAACACTTTTTTATACTAAACGAGTTTATTAAAGTTATAAATTTTTAAAAATTATTTTTTATAATTACTTTATTTTCTTCCATATCAAGGTTTGACAATTAATTAACCTAAGAAAAAAATAATAAACAATAAAAATGTATATGCAATACGATATAGAAAAATATGATAATTTTGAAAAATTTATTAAATTATGATAAAACACAAGAAAATATGACATGATAAAATAGAAGAAAATGCAATTTTTTTCTTTTATTAGATTAAGTAACTTATACCCGTATTCATAAACCTTCCTTGAGGAATAAGGAATCCTTATTGGCTAAACTACGTTTCATAAACCTTCCTTTACCAAAAAAGGAGCCTTATTTGCTCCCTTATCTCAAGGGAGGTTACGAGCTTCCTTGAGGCGGCAATTGTAAACTTTTTAGCAGATGACACGATAATATAACCCAAAAGTGTCATACAATTTGTAGTGTTATTGGTCTGGTGTTATATTTACGGAATGCAGTATAAAAAGTGTTTAATATTAAAATGGATAACAAATTTTTAAGTGATTCAGACGATGGATTTCAAGATGAAAATGCGGAAAATAATATTCAATGGCGTTTACCAAAAAGATATATTCGTGACGGGGAAAATCCAATTGAGTTTTACGAAGATAGACCTTTTAAAAAACGATATAGATTTAATAAAAGAACTGTGATTGATATTCTATTACCACTGGTATACGAACAGCTACAGCGAGACAACAATCGCGGACTACCGATTTCTCCAATAATGCAACTTTTAATAACATTACGATTTTATGCAACAAGTAGCTTTCAAGTACCTGTGTAAAATTGAAATATATATATTTAAATATATATATTTTTCATATATTTGATATATATCCATCAGCTTGTTAATGGAGATATTAGAGGATATAGTCAAGCATCGATATCGCGTATTGTTGCACGAGTGTCAACAATTTTAGCATCCCATCTAGGACGATATATAAACTTCTCTACAGAACAGCGTCGAAGGCAAAATACTAATAGATTTTATGAGATAGCGAATTTTCCAAGTATAATAGGCTGTATCGATTGCACTCATATACGCATTGTCAATCCTGGAGGAAATAATGGAGAAGTGTATCGGAATCGAAAAGGATGGTTTTCATTAAATGTACAGGTATATTATTTAATCGCCGTATTTAGTATGAAGAAAATAAGATTTGTCTACTATAGGTTGTATGCGGACTTCAAAGAGAAATTTTGGACATTGTTGTGAGACATCCTGGTTCGGTGCATGATGCTGTAATTTTTGATCGAAGCGGTGTTCGGTGTCGTTTCGAATTGGGACATCTCAATGGGATTTTGCTTGGAGATAGTGGATACGCATGTCGAAGATATTTACTGACTCCTGTATTGAGGCCTAATAACAATGAGGAAATTAGTTATAATAATGCACATAAAAAGACCAGAGTTATTGTTGAGCAGCTATTCGAAGTTTGGAAGCGTCGCTTTCCATGCTTATATTACGGTTTAAAGACAAAACTAAGTACATCGGTTGCAATTATTTGTGCTACTGCTGTTTTGCATAATATATGTATTCAGCATAGAATTAAGGAAATTGAAGAAGAATATGTACAAAATAAAGTATTCGAGGCTGTTCAGGCTGTTCATAATCAAGAAGAAGATGGCATTGGACTTGCACATAGAAGAGCTTTTATAATAACGCATTTTTCATAAAACATATGTTACTCCGAAAATAGTTCGCGGTTGTTGTCTCGTTATTTAAAAGGTCCATCTTCGTAAAACTCAATTGAGTTTTCCCCGTCACGAATATATTTTTTTAATAAACGCCATCGAATATTATTTTCCGTATTTTCATCTTGAAATCGATCGTCTAAATAAAATAAAACTATTCATATAGTTTGTATATATAATAAAATTTTATAAATTAATAAAAACATTAATAACAGTTTTTTTATATTAATATATTTGAACACATGAAAGATTTATATAAAACGAAAAAGAACATATTTACTAACGTATTCTTTGGTATAAACTTATGCGACTTATACGATATAAATATAAAATAAACATAACTAATAATAATTAATAACTTATAATAAACTATAATAATAAACTATAATTAAGTAGATTAATGTAATTTTAATTATAGTAAGGATTCGGACTGTACTTGATCTTTATTTTCAGCCAAGTTTGAAAGTTTGAGCGTTGCGATTTTGACCTCCGCATGAGCAACTTTCATTTTCATTGAATGAAGTTCCCGCTGTTATTCAATAGCTTCGACACTTTATTAGTCGTAACTCCTTTTCATCTTTTATTTTCCAGACATCAATCTTGGATGCTGGGATTTCGTTCTTTTTTACGGTTCCGCACGCAGCAATTTTATTTATATTATTTTCTATTATGTCATCTTCTATTATTATCGTATCTTCGTGAAATTTTATTAATCGCGATTCCTTTTCATTTTTTATTGTCCGAAGATCAATTTTGGATGCTGGGATTTGGTTTTTTCTCACAGTTCCGCACACAGCAATTTTATTTATATTGTACTTTAAATTTTGGCCTGTCGAATTTTCATTATGCAGAGTTTGTGAAGAAACATTTTCACCTATTATCGAATCTTCATCCTCGTCGCTACTAGAAATTAACTGCCTTTTTGAGTTACTTTTTATATGATCTGAAAAGAGATAAGTACAAATAAATAAAAAAATTTTGACAAATGCTACATAAATTTGAAAAAAAATGATTTTTTTCAGATAAAGAAATATTATAAATATGAAAAGTATCATACATTCTTTTTCAAATTGAGCTGTACTATCAAATTGACATGGCACTTCAACGTCTAAATTTGGAGTAGTAGCATCCATAAAATCCATAACTCGATCAACGGGCACTGTTGGTGCAACGCCTCCACCTGTCATAAGACGCTGCACTTTTATCGAAGTGTTTAACTTTTTTTTCCTAAAATAATGTTTCATAAATTAATAAAAAACAGTTGCTATTAAGAAAAAGTATGTAATTTGCAACATGCAGCTGCATACTTTTTTTTTTAAAGCAACTATGTGTTTTTTTACACCAATTGATTGGTCTCATTATTCTGTGAATAATAGTATTAAAATAAGATTATCGAAAACTGAATGTTTTACAAGATATTTTGTATTTTATGTCAAAATACTGTAAACTTCAAGCCTTATAACTCGAAAAGTACTTAATGAAAAAATAACTCATTATAGTGTTTTGGAAAGCTCTCGAGATAAGCTACAAGAATATGCATTGAAAAATAGGGGGTTCCATTTAAGAAAACATCGATGACATTGACCTGACCTTCAATAGGTCACTCAAGGTCAAGTACATATTTTCATCATCTGTCCCCCTTCAAGTCCTACAACTTTTGTGTGAAACATTTTTCCGTATCTTCCATATTTTTCGAGATATTTGCCTGAGGAGATTAAAATGGGACACCCTGTATATATATATATATATATATATATATATATATATATATATATATATATATATATATCATACACTTATAAAATTATGTCTATAATCTTTAATCAGTAATAAAAAACAACTTCTATCTGTGATTAAAAACAAACATACTAGAGAAAAAATTAATAAAGAATTTAAAATAATAAAATAAAAAAATTAATATAATAGGAGGAAGAAGCAAAACGCACACACATAAATCTCTGTGATGTAAAAACAATAGAAGAAAATATCTGTGATGTAATAATTATGAAAAACTAGTCGAGATCTAGTAATTCATATATGTATATAAATATGTATATGTTTAAAAAAATCTCGCGAGTTTTTCGAAGTTTCGAAGTTCAAACATTTCAATACTATTGTCGAGAGTATTAAAAATATTTGTATTCCTTAAAATTTAGAATTATTTCTAACATGTAGATATGTATATTATGTAATTGAAAGTATTCATTAATTTTTGAAAAACTTTTATATAATTCTTAAATGTCGCTTTTAAAAAGTGTTGTGTTTATTTTAATGAACTTCACCAGATTCCCTTTTGTGTGTATATAAGTTCTTTAATAGTATTATACAAAAAAAGTACAGTGTAGAAAATAATCTGTAATTAACAAAACGTGTTGAACTGACACAGATACAACGTGAGCTGCTTTTTAATGTACAAAAAGAGGAAAAAGATGAAGCGCTCTCTTTCTATCTATCTATCTAAATCGGAGAACACACTGCCATCTATCTGCTCGAGGTCAATGTACTTAATGCGCCTTTTTCAACAAAAAGGGAATCATATAGTATCTCTTTAAAACAATCTTCATCTAACCTTGTTTTGAAAAGGTTCTTTTTTCTATGTTTTATATTTTTCTATATGTATTTAATCTAATTTCTATATGTTTTAATTTAATCTATCAGCAATATGACAAATTTCATGTTTAATTACGAAAATCTTATTAATTTTTTTAATCCTAATATTAAATTCTTTTTTAAAGTTGTATATTCTAACAATATACTTAATTTGAAGGTTAAAAAAATTTTCTGACATATCTAATATCTAACTGTACCATAACGTAAATTACGTTAAAATAATTCCTTTTCATCTTTTTAAATCTCCGAAAAATGTGTTATGATAGAGCGTTTTGAAGGATGGATCAAAAAATATACGAGAAACAATTATTATCTTTTTTGCATTTTTTTTCTCTTTTGTCAGATTAAGTAACTTCCCTATAAGCGCGTGATATTATTTAATATTAAGTAATATTCTAGGCGTATTCTTAGAATATTAAATATAATATTCAAGAAATATTATATAATATTAAATAATATTTCTGAAATATTAATAGATGGTTATATGTCCGCTCTTGATAATATTATATAAAGATTAAAGAAATAATATTATTTATTGTTACTGTAATATTATATAAACCTAAAAAAGTATTAGTATTTAATATTATAATCATATTCTATAAATATTTAAAAAAGTAGATAATATTATTTAATATTATAACAACATTTAAAATTATCGGGAATATTATAACTATAACATAAATATAAATTTTATATATTTTTTTATTTGTTGAATAACAATTCTAATCTTTTTATAAAAGAAACAGCATCTTTTGAAACGGCATTTATGATCTTTAGATTAAACAAGTAAAGTATCTTATCTTAAGTATCTAAACAGAAATTCAAACTATAAACAAAAATCATTAAACGTAAATGCATGACTTTTTTTTTTCATTCCTAACATTAAGTTCCAAATTAAATTCCATTTTAGGGAAATAATCATTCTTGTCTCTTGTTTTTTATTCGGTCCTGTGCGTGAGATAACCAAATTTTAAGAGGTGCGCTTACATCCCCTTCACTGACATCCTTGAACTTACTTCTTATGATACCTAAAATAATCATAGAACATATCAAAAAATAAATTTAAACATTATTAATGTAAATATGTTTTTTTTATTAAAGTGAAATGAAGTTTACGCAAAAAATAGAGTATATGAAATTTCGTGCTACGCAAAAAATAGAGTTTAAATGTGTGCCGCTTATTATTAATAATTTTACAATATATTTCAAGAAATGTTTACTCTTTTAAATTTCAAAAGCAGTATTAATATTTGTATAAAAAATATAATTTTTATTTTAATAATAATTATAAAAATAATTATAAAAATTTAAAAAATGGTATTATCCTTCTTCACTTTACAAAAAACATAATGTTTATAAGCGTGTTTCATTAAGTTAAATTATACATTTATTATCTTATATTTATTCTTATATTTATGATTGATAATTTATTCTAAAAAGATCGATTTTTGAATCAATTTTTTTCACAAGAGGTTACTTTTATATAAAACAATATAAAAATAAATTGTTTTTATGAGAATTTAAAGTATATTTTTTACTAATACATTTTTAAGGGATATTTATCTTTCAATATTGATAAAAACTAATATAATACAATTATTTAATTATATATCAAAACCAATAATATTTCATTAACCTTTTAAAGATAGTTTACTAAAAAACTGAATAAATTGATATAATTATGAAAGTTATATATATATTACAAATGTTTTGTAATATATTAGCAACTCTACTTTTACAAAAATAAACGAAGTTTTGAATAAAATTTCAGATTTAAATAAATTATAAATCTATTCTTACCAAATATAATTTTCCATAAAAACAATGTTTCAAATTTCTGTTTGTTTTCTTTTTGTCCAGTCCAACTAAATTTTACAGCTAATTCGTCTGTAAATAATATTTTCATAAACCTAGTAACGGTTTTTTTCATAGTATTTTGTGAGCAGCAATAAAGTGCCGATTTCTGTAAAAAAAGAATTAATTCTGATAATGGATATTGGTGATGACATTATACCAATTACATTTTCAAAAAGAGAACAAATTAAATAATAATAACTAGAATTGTTATAAAACTTAATAAATGTCTAAACTTTTCTGAACAAGTAAAAAACATATAATTATTCGATAATATTTTTATCTATACTTACAACTTGTTTTTTAAATGTCTCGTCATGTTTTATTTGCTGTTCAATGTCTCTTACGTCATCAAGACTTTTCATGGGAAATTTTTCATCTAAATATCTAAAATGTCGTTCTCAGTATCATAAACCTAATTTTCCAATTGCTCAGAAGAATTGTTCTGTTTCTTCTTCAATAAAAACTCGCATTTCTTTACCCGATTAGTAATATCTATCAATCTTTTAATAACAAATGTTTTGAAATTTTTGTTTTCTGCAGAAAAAGGCAAATAATGTTATTTTTTTAAATTTATAATTACATATAAAAACTAAATTTTAATTGTTGTATAATATTCCAAACATGAAAACATTTTTACCCCTAGCTTCTTGACTTTTGTTATGTGTCACATTTTCTTCACAAGAGTTCTCACTTGTATTTTTCAAAGGATCTGAATTGTGTGTGTGTGTGTGTTTGATTTCTGATACTTATCAATCTCTTTTTCAATCTCAATATCGGAATCTGATCTACTTTCTTCAATATAATTCATATTATTTCTCATTACACTGGATGTAGTTTTTAAAGATGGCGGTTTTGGATACGTCAATTGTAGAGGTAGAGGTTTATTTTTCCTTGGTAACTTTGCAACAACAGAAGCATCATCATCTTCAGATTCAGAACTAGTAAATACTTTTTTAGTCCGTAATTTTCTTTTACGTTTGTTTTCTTCTTCATCTGAAGTAGTATTAATATCGGATACTTTCTCTGCTAATTTTTCTTTTTCTCGAGCCCTTTTATAAGTTTCTTTTGACCAAAGAAAATTATTTATTTGTATTTCAATAAGTTTATAGTTGATGAAAATCATGATTCTTTTGATAAACTTTCGGGGAAAAAAAGTCCATATATAAATATATATAAATATGCCCATATATAATTATATATACTTATACGTATACATTCACGCATATAATATTTACTGACAATTATCATCTTAATTATTTTGATTATTATCATCATATATAATTATGTATCAAACATAATTACTTATCAGAAGCATTAGATGTAAGATTACAATATGTGATCTTACATAAAATGCTTCTGGTAAGTGATTATATTCCATATATAATCATATATGATTATATAAAATTATATACAATTATATATAATAATTATGGTCATATATTATCTATAATTGTATATAATTGTATATAAATATATATGATCCTTGTATATAAATATATATGATTATATATGGACTTTTTTTCGGCCTTTTATCTAATTGTAATATTAAAAATTAATATATTCTAATTATGTATTGCAAAATTAGATTTCTTTACTGTACTCAAATAATAAATATTAATTTTTCAATATTATAGTACTATTATTTTAATATTACTGATTAAGTAAAAACATGAAATATAATTACAAGAATTTATTACTCGATAATTTATTTTTGAACAATTATAAAAACTGATATTCTTATAATAATATTTATGTAAGTCAATGATTCAGCATAAAATATGCATAATTAAAATTAAGATTTAAATCAATAATTAAATTCAAGTCTAAATGAATGTATACATAATTTAAGAATAGATACAAACCTGCTGTTCCATATATAAATTTTATCTCGTGTTTTTCCCATTGTACGTTTACTTCAGCACAAGATTTAATCAAATTGATACATTGTGTTGTATTCATATTAGATGGCCAAAATGTATATTTCTTGTCATCTGTTAACCATTGTTTCGGTACTGTAACCAAGCCATCCTTCAGTAAAATTATGTAAAATATGTCTCTGCTTTGTATGTTTTCTAGAAAGAATGGTAAAAGTGTGCACGCAAGTTGCTGAATTTTTCTTACTGGGCTATTTTACGCAATATAGTACTTACCTACGACACTCATAATGCAGATTGATTTAATTTTGTTTTCAAACACGAATGATAATTTAGAACAAACAGATATGTAGCCTTTCTTCTCACACAATATTGCACAATCTATAACAATTGTTATAGGTTATAGTTGTAAGTAAAATATATTGAATAAAATAATTATTAAAGATTAATCTTTAATAATTATTTTATGCAATATACTATCTTATTTTACTTATTGTTAGAATACTTACTATTAACGTAATACTAACAATTACTAAGCCTATGCTAACTACGTGTGACTACAAGCCTAAACGTATTAAGCCATTCGCACACACCTTCCGTAACCGTAACCGTAACCGTAACGTAAGGATTCGACCAATTACGTTGCTTGATTCGGCGGATTGTCGAATCAAGCAACACGATTCAATGTTTCAATGTTTCAATTGTGTATCATCACATTTGTAATATTTCTGAGACTATCTTTTTTGAAATGTTACATTTGCAACATTTCTGCAATCATCTTGATTGAAACCTTACATTTGAAATGTATCTGCAATGTAGTATTTTGTAACATTACAAATGCAAAATTTCTGAAACCTTTCATATGATATATGTTTGGCGCGCATTCTCGATTCTCGGTTGTCGCGGGTGCGGCCATGTTATATCTAACCTAATGTGATCACATTTACCGCGGGATCGCAGATAGCATGTTGGTGGCACGTGCGTTACATCGAACAGTGTGTGTATGTGTATTTGTTGAAGATAAATTTGTCTCACGTATAAAAGGTATGTGTAAAACACTATATATAATTAACATATAAAAATCACATGAAATGTCGATCTTGTTATATTTTTAACAGAAAAGTTAATAATGTATAGTTATCGTGTATAAGAGAGAAAAGGAGAAAAAGGTTATGTTTCCCAATTTTATAAAAATTATAAGCTTTGATACATATATATATATATATACACACGTGTAAATAATTGTTTAGTAAAAAATTAAAGTATCACGTGTGTCAAAAATAGAATAATAAATATATATGTTTACTTTATTCAACTAAAGATCCAACCTCGACCAGCATCGGACAACAATTTATTGTTAGAACTATATTCTTTAATCTTTCTAGAATTTATTAACTTTATAATGTGTGATATTTCTGTTAGGTATTTATTATTTTAATTGGTTATAGACTCCAAAAATTATGCCTTTTATTTTCACATTTATAACGACCAAAAGTTATATATGTATTTATATAATATTCAGATTGATAAGAATATAATCATTAATTTTTTGAATAAGATAGAATAATAATAGACTAAATTAAAAAGATTTAATAGTTATTATTAGAATAAATTAATATATGAAAATTCTTGATGTTCTCTATAGTACTAAAGTATGCGTGTAGCATTCAATTAATATTAGACATAGATACGAAAAAATATTTATAGATACAAAAATACATACATTTGATATTTATTAAAACCAAATAATAATCTGTTTTTCAATTTTAGGTTTATCAATAATAATAATAAGTGGCAAATAATTAGCCCTTTTGATGCTTGAAGATCATCGAGAAAGAGAGTGTGTAAAAAAAAGGATTCCCAAATATACTCAGACGTATGTATAATTTAAAATATACTAAATATATTATGTTATACATCTATTATATAAATAATAGATCTTTGATCATATGTATTCAAATTTTATCTTACAATGTCTACACTATTCTTCGCAAAAAGTTTTGCTTGGCAGTAGAATTAATTCATCGAAAAGTAAAAAAGTGATATTAAGTGTACATAGTATTTCAATGCACATATTAAGAGTTATTTAGGGCTATCTATATATCTTATTCAATATAAGACTACTAACTATCCAATATTAAAATCCTTCTTTATATACACATTTTTAAATTGATATAGAATTGTTCAATTTTCTCACTTCTTTTAATTTATTATTGTTTAGTATTCTAAATTTTTATTGTTTCTGTGTTACTTCAAAATAAAATTAATAATGTTTCATATTATTACAGGTCTCTAATTATTATATTCATCAAAGGTGAATTGAATTTGCAGTGAATTGAATTTGCAGCAAGTTGAATTTGAGGCAGTAAGTTGAATTCGCAGTGAGTACATATACACTTTTTTTCAATGGATAAGAAACGGAAAAGATTTTCGTGTTATTCTCAACGACACGTTCGAAGGTTAATTGCAAAAAATACAGCTATGGATATAGATGTCATATCTGAGCCAATACCGGGTTGTTCTTATCATGTATCTTCCGCTGATGAGAACAGTCCAGAAATAATATCTAAAAATTATACTATCAATACAATTACAGAACCAAGTACTGATTCGAATAATTTCGACAATTATGATAATGATGACAATTATATTAATTTAAGTAATAATATTGTTGAATCTGATATCGATGATAATAATATAGATCTAACTGGCGAATTTGATGATGTAGAATTACCTTGCCAAGTTGAGGATTTACAGTCAGAAAACGAAATAGAATTCGATTTCGAAAATGATTCTGGGGATAAAATAGAAAATTCAGAAAATTTTGATGAATTTAAAAAAGATTTATGTAATTCCCGTACGGAAAAAAACTATTGAAATGCTAATAGTAACTATTGGAATGATAATAGTATACTATTGAACGCCAATAGTTATAAGCAGTAATCACTACTCCAATGATTATTGTAACACTAGTAATAAGTAGTGTCCACTACACAATTATTACCTATTACCAGTGTGAATTATTAGAATGTAATAGTAGGTACTACTGAAATAGCCACTAGTACAAAGATTTAACAGTATACACCACTGTCATACCAATCATTGAATAATGCAAACTAATAGTGTGCAAAAGTTTGCAATATTGAACCAATAAGTGCACATTCTGTATAGTGTATACAGTTGAGCATTTCTTCCTACAATTGAGAATACTACTAGTTATGTGTACTAAATTGCATATTTTAATCAGTGCATCGTAACAAAAAAATTGTGTTAAAGATAAAAGGAGAGGCTAAAAGAAGTTAATGTAAAATTGATCCTATTAATTTATTTATTACATAATTGCATGCAATTACACAATACTGATATATAAATTAATCACGTTCAATATTATTTACGAGGCGGACAATGCAATACTTATCTACATTATTGTATGGAATCTTTATACATTTGGCATATAACATGTCAGGAAAGACAGCGACGATAGAATCAGTCATGCGAGTAATGTGGAAAAAACGATTCGATGAAAGTATTGGATTATTTGTTTTACAAATTTCCATATCAACATGATTAAGAATCTTTCCAATAATAACGTATCGTATATAATTCGTCCGTACAATATGGACACCAAAAATGCCGGATATTATTATAAACATACCATTCTGCAGTAATACTGTACTGTTTTGTCGCCTTTGAAGTTTTTCATAGTTCTCGACATGCCACAATACATTTCGAAAAATGAAACGCTTGTAACAATCACACTTATTTAATATATTTTCATGTAAAAGAGCTTCTATACAAGTCTGCTCCATTAATGTTAACATCCTTTGAACCGGTTTTCCAAATATTTTAAAATAAGGTTCATAATCCAGATAATTTTTCGTATGATACATTCCACTCATTTTATGATATAAAATTTTTGCATTTTCGAAACAATCGGGTCTCGAACATACTTTTAAACATGAACCTTCAATGCGCTTTGATCTCATATATAATTTGCATATCTGTTCCGGAACAGCTTGCGAATTCCGGAACATTTTCCTTAGTACTCCGTTATAGTGTTCATAAGGAAACGTAGATGTAGACCACAGAGCCCCAAATTGTTTAACAAACTTTGGGATATGTAATAACAAATGTACAGGATGGGGAAAAATTATTGGTCAAGCTTTTGCCAGTCGATTCTACTCGTCGAGATCGCCAACATTGCATCATAAACATGGTGCCGCAAAATTAACTTTCAAGGTCATTTTCAATGTCAAATTTTTTATTGGCTTAGTCGATTCTACTCGTCGAGCTGAATAAAAGTCTCAAAGGGACCATATGCCGGAAATCAATATTTCATAGAGAAATCTTTGTTTGAAGTTTTTTTGCCTGAAATTTCCAAAAAATCGATTTTTATGAAGTCAGAAAATAAATCTGATGCTTATAAAGTTCTTAAAATCATGTTCTGAATATCCTGATCATGATTAGCGAAAATCACCCCCCAAAAATGACCCTGAAAAATTCGTTTTCAAGGTCAAAAATCTGCTTAATCTACTCTTAGCGCTACCCAGGAACAACGACGTGGACGTGGTAGATTTCTGTTCCCTTCTGGGTGACTTGATTATTGTGAGTTCCCCTCGCCTCTCACTTCGGGGTGACTTGATTATAGTGAGTTCCCCTCGCCTGTCACTTCGGGGTGACTTGATTATAGTGAGTTCCCCTTGCCTCTCACTTCGGGGTGACTTGATTATTGTGAGTTCCCCTTGCCTCTCACTTTATCGTCGTCGACGCTGCCTACGAACAAACAGAACTGACCCATCGGCCCCAATAGCTCTGAGCAGTTGTGCTTGTCTGCCAGCTTCAACGTAACCACCACCGTTATCAATGCAAGCTTGGAGTCTCTCCACCAAATTATCTCGCACTCTACGGAGCACAGCTCGATTTCATGCTAAAGTAGCAACCGCCTCTTCAATACGATCTCGTAAATCCTGAGCCGTCCTTAAAGCCCTACTTGACCCATAAACAATGGCTTTCAGAGCTCCCCAGAAATAAAAGTCCAGAGGGTTCAGGTCAGGTGAACGGGCGGGCCATAAGTGTGGCGCAGGATTACGACCGATCCATCGAGTTCCAAAAGCTCGTTGTAAAAAAGCGCGGACTTGCCTGCCGAAATGCGGTGGAGCACTATCATGTATAAAAAAAATTCGATTACGGGCATTCCTCGGAACCATACGTCGCAGTCGATTCAGGAGAGTATGACGTAGAAACCACAAATACTCAACGCTTGACAATCGGTTTGAGAGAAACACAGGAGCAATATAATCATTCCCGAGTATCCCTGCCCAAACATTGACTGAAAAACGGCCCTGCTGAACTCTTTGGACCATTGCGTGTGGATTGCGTCTGCGCCAGATGCGAATATTTTGCCGGTTCAAAATGGAAGTGCTGGAAAAACTGGATTCATCAGTGAACACTATATTTTTCACAAAGTGCCGATTTCTTCGGATCTTGCGAAGCATCCACCGACAAAAACGAAGACGAGCTGTGCGATCACCAGGTCGTAACTCATGCACTACCTGCACTTTGTAGGGTCGTAGGTCTTCCTCACGGAGAATGCGCAAGACTGTTTTATGATCAACCGCTACTCGCGCGCCTATGCGTCGTGATCCCATGACAGGATAAGTTCGAGCTAGAGCAATCACACGTTCCTCAATTCTCCAAGACACACGAGGAGGACCTACCCTACGGTGGCCAGCACCTGCAAAATTCCTTTGCTCCTGATCATGGAATCGTTCATTGAGTCGTTGAAATTCTCGACGATCAGGCACGGACCCTGGACGTAATGGTCTGCCATTAGCTTGGCGTCGCAACCAACTAGCATAAAGAGCTAGTGCTCGTGTTGTAATTACCATGAACACGATCAATTGCTCGAAGCATTAGACGTTGGTCACGCCCATCCCGATGCGCCCGATCACGGCCACCACGTCGAGGCATGCTACAGCAACGTTATTCTTAGAAAAAATTTGGTAAAAAATTAAAACAATTTTTTTTAATTTTACACTGAAAATTGATTCAAGATCAGCGGCGGTCTTCTAATAATCACGAAGAAGGTCTGGATATGGATGGAAAGCTTCTTAAGCACAAGTAACGAATGTCTTATGGAGCGATATATTATTCCTCTCCGAGGCAAATGACCGTTGCTTTAAGGAGCCAACAGCCGTTGAAATGTTATTGAGTACCAAGATACCCCGAAGGGAACAAAAATCTACCACGCCCACTTCGTTGTTCCTGGGTAGCGTTAAGAGTAGATTAAGCAGATTTTACACCCATGACAATTAATTTTACGAAATTTTTTGGCTTCTAAAAACTTCAAACAAATATTTCTCTATGAAATATTGATTTCCGGCATATGGTCTCTTTGAGACTTTTGTTCAGCTCGACGAGCAGAATCGACTAAGCCAATAAAAAAATTTGACATTGAATATGACCTTAAAAGTTAATTATGCGGCACCATGTTTATGATGCAATGTTGGCGATCTCGACGGGTAGAATCGACTGGCAAAAGCTTGACCAATAATTTTTCCCCACCCTGTACAAGATAATGCATCGAATCGGTTTCAGATGCCAAACATGAAATATTTGCCTCAATTCTGTAACGATGAAGGAAGCTATGGAAAAGCAGCAGGAAATGATTGAGCAATTAGTAAAGTCATTGTCCTTGGCACATAAGTCAACGCAGGACCAATTACATCAGGGCCCTTCATTTACCACACCTGCGCAGAGGCCCCTTGTTCCTTCGCAACAGGCAGTTCCTCTCAGTATTACACAAGACAATGATATAAATCTGCTCCAGCTTCACTCACATCGTGCTTCACCAGTAACTATACCAAGGAATACAGAGCACTACGATAGATTTTCTGCAGCGATAGGTAACGCAGTAAAATTCCTAAGCTCACAGATACCATCATTCGGAGGTACTGAAGAAGAGGATATCGAACTCTGGATCGAGAAGATCGAGACTGTGGCTGAACTGCACAATCTTTCCAATGTAGTAATGTTGACAGCAGCCGCTTCCAAACTGTCAAAGTCTGCCAGAAGATGGTTTGACCTAAGTACAGGTCCCATAAATAATTCGTGGTTCACCTTCAAGGAAGAAATCACCGACCGCTTCAGAAGAAAAGTTCTTTTCAACGAGGTTATCCAAAAAATAAATGCCAGGAAGTGGATATTTTCCAAGGAGAATTTCCAAGAATATGCATTGGATAAGTTGGCGCTCATGAGATGCCTCAAACTCTCGGACGAAGATAAGATTCAATTTTTGATCCAGGGAATAGGCAGCTTTGCGTTACGTGCCACAGCAGCAGCATTGAGGACATAATCTCTTAATAACTTTTTAAGAGAGATGCAGCACATAGCCTCGGCGAGTGGTGATCCAATCAATAAATCACCCAGGACTAAAAATAAGTTCGACAAATCCAAAGATGATAATAATAATGATCGTCATTCAGGAAGATCGGATGTCAAGGATCAACGTGCCAAGCCAGACAGAGATCGATACTGTTCATTCTGCCATAGGAGAAATCATACCAAAGAGGACTGTTATAAGCTTAAGGGGAAGGAAGCGGAAAAGAAGGTACAACCTAGTCAACCCTCAGCGTCATCGACAGTGTCTGCGGTAAAGGAAGCCGATAAAAGTATGGACAATACAGTGGCTCTGGTTTCTTCCGATATAGATTAATATCAACTAATAATTCTGTAATCAAGGTTATTTTCATTAACGGATGTAAGACGTCAATTGTTGCATTGTTAGATACAGGCAGTCCAATTTCTTTTATTTGTTCAGACAGTTTCTACAAAATTTTTGATACAAATAGTCAGATAGAGTCAACAGAAAAGAAGTACAAAGCTCTTAACGGCAGGCCAATTGAAATCATAGGAACAATTCCAACCTGTATAGTTGTGGAATCCTCACCACAAATTAACGCTGAAGTAGTATTTCATATTCTAAAAGATGATTCGTTCTCCATCCAGATTATACTTGGGCGAGACTTCCTTTTGAATAATAAAATTTCTTGTCATTTTAACTGTACAAAAACAAAGGAAGATGAGAGACTAAAATTATTTTCCGAGGTAGCTTCAGCTGATGTTTTAGATATAAAATCAGATGATTTAAAAGATTTGCTAACAGACGTAGATACTGATTTTGAGGAAAACATTAAAAAGCAATTAATTTCAACTATTTTAGAGGTGGAAAATACAAAAGTGGCTCCAGCCGATGATGACTATTTTGTAAAAGTTAAATTAAAAAATGACTCTACTTACAGATATAGCCCAAGACGTTTTGCTTGGTCAGAAAAAGTTAAAATAAGAGAAATTGTGGATGACCTGCTACAAAGAGGTATTATTAAAGAAAGTACGTCAGAGTACTGCGCGAGAATCGTTCCTATTAGAAAGAAAAATGGCGATATACGTCTTTGCGTAGACTTGCGACCGTTAAATGAGAGAGTATCAAAGCAAAAATAACCTTTCCCCATAATCGAGGATTGCCTTACAAAAATTTTAAACAGGTCTATTTTTTCCTTGTTGGATTTAAAAGACGGATTCTACAATATTAAAATACATCCCGATCACACGAAGTTTTTCGCTTTCGCCACTCCCGATGGCCAGTACGAGTACAATAGACTTCCTTTCGGATATTGTGAAGCTCCAACGGAGTTTGAAAAAAGACTTTTAATGATTTTGCAACCCTTGATTAAGGAGGATAAGGTAATCGTATACATAGACGATATATTAATACCCACTCATACTGTCTCTTTCAATCTAGATATTTTAAAACGAATATTACTGTTATTAAAGCGTCACGACTTCAAAGTAAATTATAAGAAGTGTACCTTCTTGAAGACATCCATAGAATATCTCGGGTATACTTTATCCCTTTCAGGGATTATGTTAAGTCCAAGACACACACAGGCAGTCGCTAATTTTCCAGTCCCCAAAAAAGTTTTGGAACTTCAAAGATTCCTAGGTTTAGCGAATTACTTTCGTAGGTTCATAAAGGATTATTCAATCAAAGCAAAACCTTTACAAAACCTCTTAAGGAAAAATTCAAAATTTGTTTTTGACAACACTTGTCTCTCGGCATTTCAAAAACTTAAAAAAAAATTAACTTCTTACCCGGTTTTGCGTCTCTACAACCCTACATTAGAAACCGAGTTACATACAGACGCAAGTGCATTAGCCATTGCGGGTATTCTTCTACAGAAACAAGTAGACGGCCTTTGGGCCCCAGTTTCGTATTACAGTCAGTCCACAAATGCAGCCGAGAAAAATTATCACTCATTTGAACTAGAAATGCTTGCTGTGTTAAGATCTATAGAAAGATTTCATGTCTACCTGTATGGTATCGATTTTACTGTCGTTACAGATTGCCATGCTTTGGTGTACGCAATGAATAAAATTAATTTGAATCTTAGAATTGCTAAGTGGACGCTAAAACTACAAGACTATACTTTTAAAGTTAAACATCGAGACGGACAACGGATGGCTCATGTCGACGCACTCAGTAGAATCGTCGCGTATGTCGAAGCCATGCCGATTGAAAAAGAATTACAATTTTGTCAATTACAGGATCCACAATTAAAGCTCATAGCGGAAAGTTTAACGGAGCAAGAGTATGAAAAGTTTGAGATTTTCGATGGCCTGGTCTACAAGAAGGACACACATACCCCTAAATTTGTAGTCCCAGAACAAATGGTCCATAACATTATTCGTCATTATCATGACGATATGGCGCATTGCGGCTACGAAAAAACCGTACAGGGCATTATGGCCTGTACGACGGTTGGTCACCAAAATCTAAGTTTCGTTTGTCAAAGAGATTGTTATTTTATTTTAGTTTGGAGCTTTTATAACATTTTAAGACACATATATATATATAGATACGTCATGCGTTAGATAATAAGAGCGTTATAATTATTAGTTTACTCAATATTATATTCTATTTTATTTAAAGTTTCAAGTTACCGATGCATTTGTATCCATTTTACCGTTCAAAGTTCTTTGTAACGTTATCTATTAGATAGACATATTTTATTTTGTATCCAGTTTTACAAAAGTATGTATAATTCGCATTCGGGTCGAATGCGACAGGTCAGGAATGGCCGAAGCTGTAAGGTATAACCTTACTCGGCGCCTCTAATTTATATGCGCGCGCATCCGCGGGAGCTCCTGCGTCCGCGCAATGACGTCAGCGTGACGTCGACACGCCTGATTGGCGACAAGCGGTCATGTGACCGGACACGCGAGAGTCCACTAGCGCGAAAGAGATATCCGGAAAGGTTGTCGTTTGCCAGCCGCGTGATAGGGAGGACGTGTTATTTTCGTAACCAAAAGATTATCCGACCGAATCTGTCCTAACCGCGCATAAGTGTCAACGATCCGGCGTTAACCATGTAACACCTGTTATTCCGTGCCGTAAAATACATATATATATTTTCTGACAACCGTCACAAGTGTTGTGCTTTCCAAGAAATTAACCACCAGCGGATCCTTCTGAACTAAGCCCCCCATCCTGACCCTAGGACCTTTCCTAATCTAACCTCCTGGAAACATCCTACAGCCAGGCTGTAACTCGGTTTCAAATGTAGGGTTATAGAGACGCAAAACCGGGTAAGAAGTTAATTTTTTTTTAAGTTTTTGAAATGCCGAGAGACAAGTGTTGTCAAAAACAAATTTTGAATTTTTCCTTAAG
>OZ020537.1:20419264-20469377 GCA_963971435.1 Lasius platythorax | reverse complement strand
CCCCAAATCCAAAGTCCGCTGCAGATTATGATATTGTCAGGGATCCGACGTTTTTCCAGACTCCAAGATCTAAAACCAGCTCGATCAATAGGCTTCGGATCCGACTGCATTCAAATTGCCAATGCCTCGGATGATTGAATATTCTTTCCAACGTCCAGAGAATTTTCGACGTGGATCCGGCTCGAAGGACCAAAATTATGTTGAATATTTGCGTGTAATTCTCGGGTGATATTCCTCGAGCGACGCAAACAAGGTATCGATCTCTGTCTTTTAATTTTTATTATTGCAGACTCTTGGTTGGTAGGTGAAATAATATCGCGCGAAATAAAGTTAAGACTTGCTTTATTATGTGAATGTGCGGGCAACGTCTCAAATCGGTGACAGAAATGAAAGTGACGAGAGAATGAGAGTTCAGATCCTTCTCAGGTATCAATCGATCAAGCGACATCTGATGTCGTGACAAAACGCGAATTCTTGCCAACGTGGATCGAAGGATCTAACAATGAGTTCACTATCGAAGTTCGCGTTTCAATGACGCGACGAATAAATAAGATAATCCGAAACAGAAACAATAAATAACACAATGAAGATCGATGATAACAAGGTACATATAATTATTTTTATATGTTGTATATTTTAGTAGTAATATAGGGCCGGTTCTAACTCAGGTCCTCCGAGGGGGGTGCGGGGGTGCGGGGGTATTTCGGAGGCGCGGGGGTATGACGTCACGCGGGGTGGGGGGATCTTGGTGGCGCGGGGTCTGACGTCACGCGGGGTGGGGGGAGATCTTGGTGGCGCGGGGTCTGACGTCACGGGGGAGGGGGATCTCGGGGATGCATGTCGTAAAATCTTCGAGGGGTCCTAAACACGTTCGACAGGTGTTTATCTTTGTGGTCGATTTATTTCCTGAGAACTCTAGAATCCATAAAACTGTTTTTTTCTCATTTTTATGGGCATTTTATCATTAGGAAATCATTCGGTAGCTTTGCACCCTCGCGGAAAATCTCCCATAAAACGAGAGTGAAACATCTTCATCAATATTTTTTAAGGAAGAATTGCAACGGCGCCAACGTTCGGCTGCTCGAATTTGTAACCGAACACTCTAGAGACCATTAAAAACAATGTTTTCACATTTTTATGGAGATTTTATCATTAGGATATTGTGGAAAAGAATGGAGACCGACGCTGCGACGAACATGTCGGAACGTTTTTATAGGTGCAAAAGCGCTGACTTTCGGCAGCTGTTGTACCCTCGCGGAAAATCTCCCATAAAACGAGAGCGAAACATCTTCCTTAATTATTAAGGAAAGAATGCAACGCATCAGCGCCAACGTTTGGCTGCTCAAATTTGTGAATCTGTCTCCGCGTTAGAACGTATTCAGCAGTCATCGTTTGAAAGCGCATAGATGCAGCGGTGAAGAAAAGTATAAAAGTTATTTTCTTGTGTCAGAAGTGTCAGTGGCATAGTAGTGAGTAAAAAAGAAATGGAAAATAATTTCGAAGCAATATTAGATGAGTCGTCTGACGAAGATCACGCGTTGTCGGATGACAGTAATTATATTAGTGATCGCAGTGAGGTTACCGATATTGACGACAAGATAGTGGACAATTTACAAATCCTTGCGCTCAACGGACGTACTAAAGTTTGTACCATATACTTTTATTATTCGACGGGTGGTGCTCTAGCTCTATGTACTTCGTGTATGATCTCTATGCAAGACGTCGGACTCATGTATGCTGTTCGGAAGCATGTGATTGAATTACACGATGTAGTGGACGGTCGATTCTGTGCAAATTGTAGGAATCCGGTGTATACAATATTTCCGTGTAATATGTGTCCAATTTGTACACATTTGTGAAAAAAACATTAAAAACATGGAAAACATCGAGCAGAACGAACGCGACCTGTTGGAGCGGTCGCGCCAAGTTGCCACCTTGGGTGAATATTTTGAATGGGCGCTGCACTGCGAGGAATTTATCAAGTTGCTCGAAGAACGCAGCCGTAACAAGCGTCCGCGACTCTCGATTGGAAATAGACAATCTTTAGTGGCTAGAATCGCGCGACTCGAGGGTGCAAAAATTCGATTGCAGAAACAGTTTATATCCAGTGGTGGTGAATACAGTGGCAATAATAACGCGGAAAGACTCGTTTGGCGAGAAATCGATACGGCGTTCGAAAATCGTATATTGACCGGGGCGGTGATTAACGCACACTATATTGAACCGCGACAATTTTTGGAAGACGCTAGTAGTGTAGTACTCGAGCAAGTGCAAGACGTTATAAAAATACACAACTGTGTAAAAATAAATACTGTGTTCAACGGTGAGTTTGTGACAGGTGATAAGCATGCCAACAAAAGTATTAACACGAGAAATTATGAACTCTTTCGCAAGTCCGATTTACGCGAGTGGTATGAGCGGCACGTCATCGAAACCACATTGACGTCTCTCGAAGAATTCCAGGAACGTGATAGTGGATGGGCATTGTCACGAATCCTCGATCTTACGGTCAACATCAACATGTACAATCCTATGCGCGCTGGATGCCATATTAAATTACCGCGAGAAATTATGATGAAGAGAGCGGTGATTAATGTGCGATCAACGGACAATGCATGTTTTGCATGGTCAGTGGTGGCCGCTCTGTACCCAGCTGAAAAAAACGTGGAACGAGAATCTTCATATTTGCACTATACGACAGTGCTAAATTTACAAAGCATTGAGTTTCCGATGACGTTGAATCAAATTAAAAAGTTTGAACATATAAATGATGTCTCAATCAACGTCTACGGCATCGAGAGGAAGAAGGAAGTATCAATTCTTCCAATACAACTCACCGATCGGAAAAGAGAAAAACATGTGAATTTGCTATACGTGGAGGAGAATGATAACGTTGGGCATTTTGCATGCATAAAAAATCTGTCTCGCCTCATAAGCTCGCAACTGAGCAAACATGATCACAAGAAATATATCTGCGATCGGTGCGTATATTTATTGCAATAAAATTATATATTAAAAAATAATTGTAAATAAAAATTGTAATTTTTTCTTTTACAGATGCTTGCACTATTTCAGATCGGAGGACAAGTTGCAGGCTCACATTGTGGACTGTCGAGACATGAACGACTGCGCAATCAGATTACCATGTGATAAGGATAAGTGGCTCAGCTTCGACAACTACGCCAGGAAAGAGCGGCTTCCATTTGTGGTGTACGCCGACTTGGAGTGTGTGCTGAGGAAGGTACCGGAACACACGTCATACTACCAACATCACGAGGTATTTAGTGTCGGATACTACGTGCAATGCTCGTACGATGAAACATTATCCGCGTACCAATCGTATCGCGGCGCCGATTGTATCACATGGTTCGCCAACAAACTGGAGAAATTAGCGCATCATGTAAAGGGTATTCTGTCCGCCAATGTCCCCATGACAAAATTAACGCGAGACGAGTTGGAAACATTTAACAGCGCCACACAATGTCATATATGCGAGAAACCGTTTGCGCCGGACGATACACGCGTTCGCGATCATTGTCATCTGACCGGGCGGTACAGAGGTCCCGCACATTCAAACTGCAATTTAAATTACAAAGACTCTTATGTCATTCCAATAGTTTTCCACAATCTATCCGGTTACGACGCACATTTTATCATCAAAGAAATAGCTACCGCGTACGAAGGACGCGTAGACGTGCTTCCAATAACTAAAGAAAAGTATATTTCATTCACAAAGACTGTCAACAGTACCGACGATGGTGACAAAAATCGGAAAGCATGTATAAAATTAAGATTCATCGATTCGTACAAATTTCTCAGTGCTAGTCTCGACAAATTGGCATCCTTTCTCGATAAGAATAAGTTAAAAATTTTACATTTCAATTTTTCCGCATTATCTACTAGCAATTTTAAATTATTGATGCGAAAAGGTGTCTTTCCGTACGAGTATGTTGACTGCGTGGACAAGCTGCAGGATACGCGTCTACCACCGCGTGAATCGTTTTACAGTTCTTTGACCGACGACACAGTATCCGAGAGCGAATACGCGCACGCCGAAAACGTGTGGCGACAGTTCTCCATTCAAACCTTAGGTGAATACAGCGATCTGTACTTAAGAACTGATGTCTTGTTGTTGGCAGATATATTTGAAAACTTTCGCGATAGCTGCATCGCGAGTTATGGACTCGACCCTGCGTACTATTATACTCTACCTGGTTATACGTGGGACGCAATGCTAAAACATACACACATAAATTTCGAACTGCTCACAGACATTGACATGGTTATGTTTATTGAACGAGGTATACGCGGCGGTTTGAGTCAATGTTCAGGCAGATACGCACAAGCCAACAACAAGTACATGCAGCAGTCGTATGACTCATCGAAATCATCGTCATATCTCATGTATTACGATGTAAATAATTTATACGGATGGGCAATGTGTCAACCATTGCCTTACGCTGATTTTCGATGGGTCGACGACGCATCTAATTTTGATGTTAGCGCGATCGCTCCGGATTCACCTACAGGTTATATTCTCGAAGTCGATCTCGAGTATCCGCAAAGTAAACACAACGCACATGCTGACCTACCGTTTTGCCCGACACGCGACAAGCCGCCCGGTAAGCGGCAAGATAAACTTCTCGCGACTCTGTATGATAAGAAGCGTTACGTCATACACTACCGTAACCTGCAGCAATGTACGCGTCATGGTCTTCGTATCGTAAAAATACATCGTATACTACAATTTGCTCAATCCGCATGGCTTGGTGATTACATTGGACTTAATACAAAATTCAGAACACAAGCGAAAAATGATTTTGAGAAAAATTTGTACAAATTGATGAACAACGCGGTAAATACAAAATTCAGAACACAAGCGAAAAATGATTTTGAGAAAAATTTGTACAAATTGATGAACAACGCGGTATTCGGCAAAACTATGGAAAACGTTCGAAATCATGTAGATGTAAAATTATTAACAAAGTGGGACGGACGATACGGTGCGGAGGCAATGATCGCGAAACCAAATTTCCATAGCAGGAGCGTCTTTGCGGAAAACCTAATTGCAGTTGAATTACGTAAATTAGAAGTAAAATTTAACAAACCAATCTATGTTGGTATGTGCATACTCGATATATCAAAAGTGTGTCTGTATGAATTTCATTACGAGTACATGTCACCGCTGTATCGTGATAAATGTCGGGTAATGTACACTGACACCGACAGTTTAATATATCACATCGAGTGCGACGATGTGTACGAGAACATGAAACGCGATATCGCTAGATTCGATACGAGCGATTATCCAATTGACAACGTCTACGATATACCACATGCAAACAAAAAGATGCCGGGCTTAATGAAGGATGAGAATAACGGCGTGATAATGACCGAATTCGTCGGACTTAGAGCAAAAATGTACGCGTTGCGAGTGGATGGCAAAAAAGACACTAAAAAAGTAAAAGGTGTCAAAAGTAACGTCGTAGCGCGCAATATAACATTCAAAGATTATACGCGGTGCCTGAATGACGAGATAGAAATCTCACGACAGCAGTCTAGTATAAGATCAAAATTGCATGAAGTGTATACTATCCGTGAGACAAAAATTGCTCTGAGTCCGTACGATGACAAGCGGTATGTCATACCCGATTCGACCGATGTAATGTAATATCGTGTGTGTGTGTGTGTGTGTGTGTGCGTGCGTGCATCATGCGTGCGTGCATGCATGCGTGTGTGTGGGTGTGTGTGTGTGTGTGTGTGTGTGTGTGTGTGTGTGTGTGTGTGTGTGTGTGTGTGTGTGTGTGTGTGTGATATAATGTTATGTAACATATGTGTATGTATTTTTATATTGTAACGACTAATGGAAAGGATGTATTAATAAAGATTTTGTCTATTTTTTAAATACTTCATATATTTTATATTTTTTATATGTTGTACACATTGTATATTTTTCCATAAAATTAGAAAATTAATGATTACAATCTGTGTGATGAATTAAATCACATTGTCTTTATGTATCCAAGAATTGTGCGAACTATCAAATCCCAACCATTTCACGTAAACCTCGTCACCCCTCCTGCGCAGTACTTTCTCCACGAGATACACATCTGGATAATTCGCGCGATGCAACTCGTGCTCGTAAAACGCTCCAGCGATAGATGTCTTTCGATAGTCCTCGAGTATATATGTTACGGGATTAGTATGCTGCACTTTAACAATCTTAAACACCTCGATTGTCCAATTTGGTGTGTAACCCTTTTCGAAAAGTTGCTTGTACTTGCTAACGCATACCGGGTCACCTACTTTGAACTTTGCCGGACCTGCGATATTTACGCGGTTATACACGGTAGCCAAGAGTCTTTCAGCGATCACAGGGGTAACGTCGACGGGTCGCATGCCGATCGTTCGATGCTTGCGCGCGTTGTAATCTGATACGAGGTGCGGTAGCATGTCGATCCACTTGTAAGTGCCATTCAACGTAAACATCTTCCACATATCGTTCTTTAGCGTGCGATTGAATCGCTCGACGACCGATGCCTTCAATACCGAATATGTAGAATAGTGATTAATGTCATGTTTCCGTATAAGCCGTTGCACGTGGGCATTATAAAATTCCTTCCCCATATCAGTTTGTATGTTTTTCGGGCATCTCTTGCTATCTCGAATTATCTCGGCGAGTGCGTCAGCTGTCTCACTTCCTCCTTTACCCTTGAGTGGTATGGCCCACGCATACTTGCTCAACACATCGATGACGGTGAGTATATAGTGGAAACCTTTGTTGAAACGGGAGTACGGACGCATCTCGACAATGTCGGCTTGCCACAGATCATCGTATCCCCGCACTATGACATGTCTTCGGGGAAAATTTTTTCTCGCCGGCGCATGCAGTTCGTTCACCAACTGTCGTCTCTCCAAACTGTGCTGCTTCTTCGCTTCGTTAGTTTTTCTCGATGGCCGTTTGTTTTTGTTGCTCGCTTTATCACTCATTTCTGTTTATCGTCCTTTAATAGCCGTTCTTAACCCGTTCGTTGTCGTTCTTAACCCGTTCTTGACCCGTTCTTGATCCGTTCGTTGTCGTTCTTGATCCGTTCGTTGTCGTTCTTAACACGTTCTTGATCCGTTCTTGACCCGTTCTTTATGTTCCGCTCGCGTTTTTGATCCGTTCTTCACCCGTTCTTTATGTTCCGCTTGCGTTTTTGACCCGTTCTTCACCCGTTCTTTATGTTCCGCTTGCGTTTTTGACCCGTTCTTCACCCGTTCTTTATGTTCCGCTCGCGTTTTTGATCCGTTCTTCACCCGTTCTTGATCCGTTCGTTGTCGTTCTTGATCCGTTAGATAGCCGTTCTTGCGTTGTTCACCGCCGTTCTTAACACGTTCGTTGTCGTTCTTAACACGTTCGTTGTCGTTCTTAACACGTTCGTTGTCGTTCTTGATCCGTTAGATAGCCATTCTTGCGTTGTTCACTGCCGTCCTCCACCCATTCGAAAATCGTTCTTGACCCGTTCGCAGCCTTTTTCGCAGTCGTCTTTGACCCGTTCGTAGCCGCTTTTGGTCCGTTCGTAGCCTCGTTCACAAACGTCCCTTGACCGTTCATAGCCTTTCCTGAGTTGTTTGTAGCCTTGCATGTAGCCTTTAAGGACTTGTTCGTAGCCTCGTTCGCAGCCCTGCTTGAGGTGTTGGTAGCCTCGTTCACTGCTGTTGCTAGGCCGTTCCCAGCTGTTGCTAGGTCGTTCACTGCCACTGCCACTGCCACTGCCACTGCCACTGCCACTGCCACTCATTGTAGTTAGATAACAGTTCGATAATCCTTCGGAGCTGTTCGATAATTATTCGTAGCTGTTCGATAACCCTTCGCAGATGTTCGATAATCGTTCGATAACCGCTTCTAACCCGTTCACTGCTGCTCATTCAAGTTGATAGCTGTTTCTGAGTTAGCGTTAGCCGCGCGTTGAAGTTTGTCTAACACAATCTGTATCGCTCGCACGTCCTTCTCGAACGAAGTTAGCTTCTCGTCTGATTCTTTCTGTCGATTCATCAATATTTTAACGCAGGATTCCACATACAGTTTATTGACTGCATCGGTGTCAGCCTCAGGTTGCGCTACACAGCGAATTTTGCGCGACCTTGCGTCATAGTCCGTAACGACCCGACATAGAGCGTTTTCATGCACATAACTTTTCACCAATCTATCCCAAGAACCGCTTGTGCCGGTTGCATCATTTCTTGGTTCAAATAATCCAAATTTGTTGATAGGCATTTTTCAATGATTTGTGATGTGTCACACGACGCCGATCGACTGATTAGTTTGTTGGGATCCGTTTAATTTATAATAATGCCCGCTTCCCGAAGTTCCTCGATGATGGACAGGATCTCGTTGTCGTGAGCGTTGTGGCCAGCTTGGCGCGAAGCGTCGAGCAATCGTAGGCGATCCACTAGCTCGTTGGGGTCGTCCCAGTGCACGTAATCAATCTTATCGTTGGGTAGCGTCATAGCGCGAGGCATAGACACTTCTCTTCCAGATTTTGGCTTTTTCGGTTCGATCGACATCAACGGTGCAATTATTTGTTTGTACTTATATCCTCTGTTACTCCGCAAATGGCCCTGCACATCATAGTTGCGTTTATGCGCGTTTGTCGCCAATAATATGCTCTTGTATTTATGCATATCACCATCCGTGTAAATGTCGTCATCGGGAATTCTCTTGAAGATCAATTCGTATAATCCCGGTGTACCAATGTACTTCACTTTGTCTATAATTATAGAGTCATACATGTCGACGTCGAATCTTTTGTTACCGAGCCGCATTTCATTCTTGTCAAAATAGACACCGTACACGTGATCGAGCTCTTTTTTTTCGTCACCACCCAGAAGTGTGCCCATGTACTGTTGTCCTAGTGGCCCAAAATGCTCTCGCAACGCTTCTTGACCTTCATGCGTGTGTAACAGGTTTCGAACGGATGTTTCGAGCGAGTTGCCCGTGGTTTCGAAAACATTGTCGTTTTCGAGTGATTCGGGTACCGTAAGTTGTATGATTTTCGTTGTCGCAGACTGTGTAGAGGTGGATGGTGTAGAGGTTATCAGCGGTTCATGCAATGAAACGTTCGATGTATGTGGCGTCAAAATATTTCGCACTCGCGGAATATTCCGATTCGCGTTCAACCGTTTCCTCTTTTTCGGCGTCACATCCTCATCCTCATCCTCCTCCTCCTTCTCCTCCTCCTCCTCCTCCTCCTCCTTGTACCGCTTAACAGTGGGTAACGTCTTGATCTTCACGTCAGTGTTACTCTCCGGTTCGTTTTTCACCGCAATCGAGTTGTCGACAATCTTTTGTAGCGGCTCGATAATAGGTCTAAAATGGGTCGTGACCGCGATATCGTCATCGATCTTACCGGTCTTCAAAGCGCGATGTTTCTTGCGGATCGATTCGCTCGTTTTCGCAATCTCCTTCGCTATCTTTTCACGCTCGCGAATAGTATCGCTCCCAGGCATGTCGGTAGAGTGTCGAACGCTCGCGTTTCACCCTTCTCGACGGAATATCGACAACGACTAATCGTTTTGCGGTATCGCGAACACGTTAAATCCGTTTCTGTATCGCCCGTTCGTAAGCGAGCTATCCTTATCTATCACTAGAAATCCATACTTTTGCTGCCAACAGGTACGACATAGTTCACTGAAATCCTCGTATGACATGTCGGTATTCACGTGATCGTTGTACACGTGTTTCAAGTTGGTACCGTCCTGTTTAAACAAGATTAACAGGTTCGCGTTGTCGCGTATAAGATGTTTCGGTATTCTCGCGTATGTCTGGCAGAGATAGAAGCAGTCGACGTTCGAGTGGCGTCCCATTGAAAAGTACTCTCTTATCGTATTTTGCTTGTCACACGCCACGTCATCGAAAACGAAAATCGAGTTTGGACATGCTTCGCTCGGTGGAATGACGTCACTGTTATTGGAGAATGTAAAATAGCCGATTTCGTCGATCGACGTCAACAAATTCTCCAGATACCGATATTTTGGCTGTTGCAGTGACTTTGAGTACACGTACATATTTTCAAAGCGGACGCCGTGCGGGCTTTCTATCAAACTAATCAACACGTTAGTTTTACCGCAATTCGAGGGGCCGCAAACGATCGCGCGTATAGTAGTCGGCAGCATCGTACCGTGTCTACGCATCTCCGCTTTGTCCCCCATCGAGCGTAATCTGGCGTCGTAATTCGTCACACGTATCGCGAAAGGTTGTCTCACGAATTTCATTTTCACACTTCCGATTCGGATCACACACCTGTCTATTTATAGCTGCGCGAAGTCGCGAAGTGCTCAGTAACGAAAAAATGTTTGTCCTGCTATCAAGTCCTTATGATATTCTCGATTTGAGTGCCGAACAGCTACAATTTGTATCTAAAGCAGTTTTATTGCGAATGTGTGGCAATTACGTCCACTACGTGTGGAAAAAACTTCCGGAACACATAAAGGCGGATTCGGAGGTTCAGACCTATCGTCGCTGTTTCGAACATTACAATCGACCGTGGCAGCAAACGCACATTGACGGTCCAACGCCGATGATAAAAGATTGCAGCGAATGTCAACGCAAATAGGTGGAGGCCTATTAAATCACGCCATAAGCGCACTTCCAATCGAATTTCATATTCCCGGCTATCAGTTTTGCGGTCCGGGCACGCGGCTAGAAAAGCGATTAGCCAGAGATGATCGAGGTATCAATCCATTAGACGCAGCGTGCCGTGAACACGATATAGCGTACTCTCGGAGCAACAATCTCACTGAGAGACACGCAGCGGATAAGGTACTCGCCAAGAAAGCGCAAACTTGCATTGTTGCGAAAGATTCGTCTCTCGGTGAGAGAGCCGCCGCCACAGCTGTCTGGGCAGCGATGAAAGCCAAGACAAAGTTCGTTATGGGTCTGAAGACAAAGACGAAGACAAAGATGAAGAAAAAGACGGTGAAGAAACGAGTACTTCCGGTAGCGAAACGCGGGGGCGTATTGCCGATTCTACCAATAGTGGGTGCGCTTGGATCTCTGATCGGTGGAGCAGCTGGTGTAGCAAAGATGGTGAACGATAGAAAAGCTGCACAACGTCAGTTGCAAGAGATGCTACGTCACAATCGCACCATGGAAGGTCACGGATTGTATCTCGCGCCATACAAATACGGACAAGGAGTCTCAACGACAAAAAAGAGAGGAAAAAAAAACGTCAAAGCGACGCTAAAAATGCCACAGGGTGTAACTACGAACGTACAATTGCTGCAACTGGCAAAACGTATGCACATTCCATACTTTAGAGGCGTTTTCATGCGTGACTCATTACCGATCGGTGGTATATATCGAAACGAAAGCGGCATCGTAAATTTGGATAACGCTAAAGGATCGGGTACTCACTGGGTAGCGTATGCAAAGAGGGGGGATCGCGCTATATATTTCGACAGTTTCGGCAACCTTCGACCACCCAAGGAACTGATGCGATATTTAAATGTGATGAAAATAGAATATAATCACACTTCTTATCAAACTTACGATCAAAGCATCTGCGGACAATTGTGCTTGCAGTTTCTCCGAACGGTCGATGCATGCGAATTTAAAGACAGACATTGCGCTATTTAACTTAGTATTCGTTAAACAGTTTAGTCAACATGTCTATGACATTCACGCTGACCGGGAGGAGTAGTGTTCTCGCGGCAAACTACTTTCCCACCATAGATTTGAGCGACGGTGAATACGAGCTTGGTCTAGCGGATTTTGAGAGTTATCACACAATATCGAACGTGAATTCCTCAAATAATAAATTTTACTTTGGCAAAAACGACGCGGAAATTACGATTCCCGAGGGATCGTACGAGCTGCAAGCGATACATGAATTTTTGAAACATACAATTTCACGGAAACGTCCGCTACACACAGTTCGTGACGGCGATAAAAAACACACTGATGATGGTGACTTTGAAGATGGAGAATGGCCGATAGTGCTCCGTGCTAATTACAATACGATGAGGAGCGAGATTAAATGCGCCTACAGAATAAATTTTAGCAAGCCTAACAATATTGGATCGCTACTAGGATTCTCGAACCGTATACTGCAGCCGCGAAAATTGTACGAGTCGGACACGCCGATTAACATTATTAACGTGAACATTATCCGCGTAGAATGTAATGTGACCGCGGGTGCATACAGCAACGGCAAACTCGTTCATACGATACATGAATTTTCACCGAGGGTACCACCAGGATATAAGATATCGGAAACACCGGCGCACATCATTTACCTACCGATCATCGTACGGAGCATTACGGATTTAACGTTACGTGTTGTCAACCAGGACGGACGATTACTTGATTTTCGAGGAGAAGAGATCACCATTAGATTGCACGTACGACGGCGACAGTGATAACATACGTATGCAGCGTATGAGATGCTCGTGTTGAATAAAGACGTGAGAGATAACACAATCTTTACGAGGCCAGCGACAACAACGTCAACATTCGCTAATATCCAAGCTGTCGGTTGCACTAAGAAAAAGAAATTGAACGCATCAAACGTTGCGTTTTTACAATCTTTGGGATTTGCGGTGCGAAACATTTGAACGATGACTGATATTCTCAACATCGAAGACGAGCCAATCTTTGACGATCGCATCGTCAAGATTGAGACTCATGCGTACAACCCGTTTGCCAACACAACATTTGGGCACAGTGACGAGATAAGAATACCCATACAACAACAGGATTTGTATACGTTGCCGTATGAGAGTTTCCTATACATCGAGGGAGAACTGAAGATAAACAACCCAGTTGAAGGATCTACTGTGGCGCTGGGAAATAATTGTGCCGCATTCATGTTTGATGAGATTCGATACGAACTTGATGGCGTGGAGATTGATCGCAACAGAAACGTGGGAATAACAAGTGCGCTCAAAAACTATGTAACAATGACATTCGATAGAAGCATGACTATGAGAAACGCCAGCTGGACTGATCCGATTACTGTGAATGGATACTTTAATTTTTGCGTACCGCTCTACATGTTATTGGGATTTTGTGAGGATTATAGACGCGTGGTGATTAACGCTCGTCATGAGTTGATCTTAATACGATCGCGCAACGACAACAATTGTCTGGTTGGAGATTCTGCGCTGCAACCTGAGGTCAACATATTCAAGATACAATGGCGAATGCCACACGTGTTGTTGAGCGAAATTAAGAAGTTGTCTATGCTGCGCGCTCTGGAAAGCGGACGCTACCTCAACATGGGTTTTCGCTCGTGGGATCTGTACGAGTTTCCGCTATTGCAGCGTACAACCAAGCATTCATGGGCCATTAAGACCGCGACTCAGCTGGAGAAGCCGCGATACGTTATCTTTGCTCTGCAAACAGGCAAGAAGAACGTCATGGCTGAGGATACGAGAAAATTCGACCACTGCAAATTAACCAATGTGAAACTCTATCTGAACTCGGAATATTATTCGTACGACGACATGAATCTAGATTTTGATAGAAATAGATGGTCGATTCTGTACGACGCATACACGCGTTTCTCCAAAGACTATTACGGATACGCGTATCTCGAGCCGAATCTCACCCTCACAAAGTTTCTATTTAACGGCCCATTCGTGATCATCGATTGTTCTCGACAAAACGAATCGGTCAAGAGCGCAACAGTGGATGTGCGATTGGAATTTGAGTGTAAGGAGAATGTGCCTGATAATACCACTGCGTACTGTCTCATCATACACGATCGCATGATCCAGTACAACCCGCTGACTAACGTTGTGCGCAAAATCACCTAAGCGTTTGCGACAGCAATTTAGAGAGTGGGGAAGAGGAGCAGGATATAAATCCAAGTGTTACAAGATGGTTGTCATTCTTCTTACCTGACGCATCGAAGAGAGAGAGAGAGATCTCGTCATGTCTGTACCAACATTTGTTGATCTGCAAGGTTTCACCGTTTCGAACAAATTTATCGTGAAGGAGGTGGCAGTGCTGAGAAGGGGAACTGTTCTCGCGCACTACATTTTTCAAAGTCCTATACCGTGGCGTCTCCTTACAAGATCCGAACAGTGTCAAGCTTTATGGTTGATGGTGAATCATCATGAACTGGAATGGGAGGATGGAACCGTTGCGTACAGCATGGCGAAACAATTGATTACAACAGCTGTGGTTGAAGATTATGATAAAAGACAGTGTATCGTATACGTGAAAGGACATGAAAAGCAAGAATGGTTGGCTGATATACTAGATGACGATGCAAGAGCAAAATTAATTATCAAGACTTTGGATGCTGATTACAACGATATCGAATCTCTAAATAATATAGATGTTAAAAATATTATACGATGTGGAAAACATGTTAAGCATTGCGCATTACAAAATGTATTCAAAATATATAACTGGTGGTCGCAACGCCAGAAAGAATTGTAATAGTAGAAACAAAATATTTGAAAATAAAATATTTAAACATTTGTTTCATCTCTTATTTCTCCTCCTTATTCCGTCCCCTCATTTTACGAATTCTTTTTATCCGAGCACCGTCTCTCCCTTCTCCTAAATTTTAGAGCGCTAGAACCACTCACAGAGATACTCTCCCTTCCACTACTAATTTCCCCCACTACTTTTGGAAAAAAGAGCATCACGTATACTCTTAATTTTCTATACAATCAGTGTCACGTTAACCGCTCGTACCGATAGTCCATTTTTCACAACCTAAAGAAATGTTCTCGACTGGAAGAAGCAGTATGAATTACGTTCCGATTCAGGATGGTAAAACTTCCACAAATAAATGGAACAAGTAAGTTTCGATAAAGCATTGTATATTTTATACTTTATATTTTATACTTTATATTTTCCTTATAATTTATTAAAATATTTTTTATAGCATTTCATCCGGGCCTCGTCATGCGGTTCGTATACTTGGAAGAAAATACGCCTTAACCCCGACTTCGTATAAATATTTGGAGATTGGAATCAGCGTTGGAATCACATCTTACGTGGAACTGGCTCTCGGCGATAATCGTGGCAATCAAATAATATTGCCTATTGAAACATGGAAATCGCTAATGCAAAAACGAGCGGACATTGAACGACTACAATCGGCTGAAACTCCATTATGGATTCGTGATATGACAGTGGTTAAAATGTCTAATTCAAAAATTATAAAAATAACATTATTTAATAATTCTTTGTATATGTCACCACCGACTTTATTACATTTATTCGACTTTGAAGATTGTATACGTCATATGTATTTCTGGCTATCCGAAAATACGTATAGTGTTAATGAAAAGTTTAAAAATTTTAGAACTATTTTACAACGTAATAATATCCGTAATGCGAGCGACGCCGCAAAAGTGATACGCGAAAGTGATGCGTTTGACGGCGAATCACTCATAGATTGCGAATTATTAACATGCGCTATAAATAATATTCTTCACGATGCTTGTACATAGATATTTGTATAACACACTATTATCTATAATAAACATTTATATTAATATTAAAAATGTTTATTTTATTTTAAAAAATAACTCCTCTAATCTCTCTCCTCCTCTCCTTCGCGCTCTCCCACCCGTAAACAGTCCCAGCTCTCATACATAGCTTCCACTCGTTGCAGTCCTTGCGCGGATGACGTCATACGGGGTCTCGAGGCGAAGCGCGTTTCGTGATGCTGGGAAGCGTCCTCAGGTAGAGAGGGAGGCAAGGGACCGTGAGAGAGGTAACGTTAGGAGAGAAAGAGACAGCACGACACTACGAACCGTGAGAGAGGTAACGTTAGGAGAGAAAGAGATAGCACGCGAGAGATGATACAGCGAAGGAGAGCACAAGGCGTATGTAAGCGAGAGAGATGAAAAAGAAAGATAGCGCGTGAGATGACAAGGTGAAGGAGAGCGCACGCGAAAGATGACGCGGTAAATGAGAGCGCGAGAGAGAATTTTTTAAAATAATTTTCTAATACTTTTTAACTATATATATATATTTTTTTTTAATGTTAATATTTTAATAATAATGTGGTGAAGGGAGAGGAAGGACATCTTAATCTAAAGTAAATTAAAAACATGTTTCTATATAATATTTTTAATCATAAAATGTGTATGTATGTTTTTACAAAATAAATGTGTGTAAATTTAAAAAATAGAAAAATAGAAAAAAAGATATAAGAAAAATTAAAAAATAAGAAATATAAGGGGGCAGGATGGCATGGTATGGCACGGTGCGGGGCGATGGTGGGCTGATGGCGAGGCGGCTGCTGCTGCGAGGCACTGGAGGGCTGATCGCGAGGCGGTGGAGCTTCTGCATGATACAGAAAAAAATTTTATTAGAAATTTGAAAAATTTAAATTCATTCTGAAATACTTACCAGTTCCAATCTTCGACTACATCTTCGGGATATGGCTCCAATCCAAAGAGCTCTCGAAGGGCAAAAGTATTATCCCACATCGATGGGTTACTACGCTCCAACTCGCGGGCGTCTTCGGTGTCACCCCACATGTAATCGAACCAATATCGATTATTATAGCGCACCATCCGCGTCCATTCCCCATCGGTCATCCCTTCCTCCACTATTAGCGGAAAATTTAAATCATAATCCAAATTTTGCTCGTTGATCAACTGAAAAAAATAAAAATATATAACCATTAGGCCCCTGCGCACAATAGAGAAAATATTATAAATAATTTGCACTACTTACATCAACGGGAAGCCTGCAACAAGGAGCCATCTTTCACCGATATGTATATTCACTGTACACGATGACTGCTGAATACGTTCTAACGCGGAGACAGATTCACAAATTTGAGCAGCCAAACGTTGGCGCTGATGCGTTGCATTCTTTTCTTAATAATTAAGGAAGATGTTTCGCTCTTTTATGGGAGATTTTCCACGAGGGTACAACAGCTGCCGAAAGTCAGCGCTTTTGCACCTATAAAAACGTTCCGACATGTTCGTCGCAGCGTCGGTCTCCATTCTTTTCCACAATATCCTAATGATAAAATCTCCATAAAAATGTGAAAACATTGTTTTTAATGGTCTCTAGAGTGTTCGGTTACAAATTCGAGCAGCCGAACGTTGGCGCCGTTGCAATTCTTCCTTAAAAAATATTGATGAAGATGTTTCACTCTCGTTTTATGGGAGATTTTCCGCGAGGGTGCAAAGCTGCCAAATGATTTCCTAATGATAAAATGCCCATAAAAATGAGAAAAAAACAGTTTTATGGACTCGTAGAGTTCTCAGGCAATAAATCGATCACAAAGATAAACACCTGTCGAACGTGTTTAGGACCCCTCGAAGATTTTACGACATGCGTCCCCAAGATCCCCCCCCCGTGACGTCAGTCCCCGCGCCACCAAGATCCCCCCACCCCGCGTGACGTCATACCCCCGCGCCGCCGAAATACCCCCGCACCCCCGCACCCCCCTCGGAGGGCCTGTGTTAGAACCGGCCTAGTATTCCTACTTGTATATATTGTTTCGAGGCCACATTTGTTAAGTGTGATATTCAAATTTTCACTTAGGTTTTTTATGTAAGGTAAAGGCAAAACAGATGAAGTGTCAAACTTTTTATAAACGATGTCAGTATTGTGGGTAAAGTCCTTACGAAATTTTAAAGTTTTAATTCTCTTACGGATATGTGACTTTATAAAAGGTTTTGGGAAGCAATTGTTGACCAAGATATCGGTTATTATTTTAATATTATTATCATGATAACGATCGTCAGAGAGTAAGAAAGCACGGTCAACTAAACCTTTTATGGTATTGATCTTATATTTTAGTGGATGGCTCGAATAAAAATTCAAATATCTGCCTGAAAAAGTAGATTTTCGATACCAATTAGTCAGCAAAATTCCTTCAACATTAATTACAGTAGTGTCTAGAAAACAAATAGAACTATTGGTTTCGATCTCATGTGTAAATTTTAGGCGCTGGTGGTAACCATTAAAGACATTAAGTATTTCAACAATTTCGGACTTCGTCGCTATTGCAAAAATATCATCAACATATCTGTAATAAACCGGTAGAGTAAAATCTAATAAGTTTAGACAATGAATTTCTAGGTCATCCATGACCATGTCAGCCAAAATTGGAGATAAGGGGGACTCCATAGGACATCCGAAGATTTGTTCGTAGTAATTTCCGTTAAAACTAAAGCTCGTTAAGTCAAGGACAACTGTGAGTGCGTGTAAGAATTGTTGTAAAGACATATCAGTATTATGTGCTATATGAATCCACCTATTTTCCACTGCTTTCAAAGCCAAATCTTTCGGAATGTTCGTAAATAACGAAGTAACATCTAACGAGAATAAGACCTGATTATCATTAATCCTAGTGTGTCTAATACTATTGACGAAGGTCCAACTGTCCTTGATGTACGAACCCGGCTTAGGAATAGATTTATGTAGAATTTCGTGTAAATAAAAAGCTAAGTTATAAGTCGGGCTACCGATCGACGAGACAATAATACGCAACGGATAGTCTTTTTTATGTATTTTTGGAAGTCCATAACATCTGGGGGGAGTCCCACTAGTGTTTTTTAAGTGGTTGTATGTAGGTTCGTCAACAATCCCGTTATCGCGCCAACTCTTAACCAACGTGTTAACTTTTCTTTTTGTAAGATTAAGGGGATCTTTGTTTAATTTTCTGTACGTTGTTTGGTCGCTAAGTAGTTCATTCATGGTGTCGTTATATTTTATTTTGTCCATAATTACTGTCATTTGTCCTTTGTCGGCTTTCGTGATAAGTAAGTCATCATTATCATTTAAAAACTTTTTACATTCCGAGAAACTATTAAGAAGAAAGAGTGAGTCCCGATTGCGCACATTACGGATCGGACACAGCGATATTTCCCGATCGGACACAGTCCCGATCGGACACAATCCCGATCGGACACAGTCCCGATCGGACACAGTCCCGATCGGACACAGTCCCGATCGGACACAGTCCCGATCGGACACAGTCCCGATCGGACACAGTCCCGATCGGACACATTCTCGATCGGACACATACAGTTGCTTTCGGACACAGGCCCGATCGGACACAGGCGCGCGCGCACACACACACACACACACACGGGGGGGTGCAAGGGGGGCCTTCGGCCCCCCCTCCCGCACCCACCCCGCCAATAGTATGGTGCCTATGGGGGTGCGAGGAGGGCCTTCGGCCTCCCTCCCGCACCCGGGCCTGTGTCCGATCGGGACTGTGTCCGAATGCAACTGTATGTGTCCGATCGGGACTGTGTCCGATCGGGACTGAGTCCGATCGGGACTGTGTCCGATCGGGACTGTGTCCGATGGGGACTGTGTCCGATCGGGACTGTGTCCGATCGGGACTGTGTCCGATCGGGAATGTGTCCGATCGGGACTGTGTCCGATCGGGACTGTGTCCGATCGGGAAATATCGCTGTGTCCGATCCGTAATGTGCGCAATCGGGACAATCCCAAGAAGAAACCTGTCCATTGCCTTTACATGTTTTTGTTTGTTGAGATATTTTTGCAAGGAATTCGAAACCGAAGCTCTGGTTTGTTCTCTAAAGTTATCAGGAATTCTCTGAATATTGGACTCTACACTTTTAACAATGTTCAATGTCGCTTCTATACGATCATTTTTGTCAATTATGTTAATAGTTAATCCGAAATTCTCTCCCAAGCTCAAAAAATCTGATATAGATTTTGGAATTACTTTACTACTGATGTTCTGTATCCATTTGGATTTATCTACGTTATTTAGTGCGTATATATTATTGTTTTGAGAATGTAGTAAATGATTGAACTTCTTAATTAAACATTTTTTCTCTTGATATCTAAGTAATTTGAGCTTGCGATTGTTAAATTCAAAAAATCTTGTTAAGATGTCATTCGATAAAAAGTTGACGAGCCTATTTTCCATTTTAATAATCTGAGAATGTAAGAATCTCAAATAAAAATTGAGGTCCCTTATCTCAAGATTTAACAGTTTTGAATGATTACGTTTTGTGAAATTAATAAAACTACGATTAACGCTAGTGTTGAAAAAGAAAAAACGATGTTGTGACCTGTGTATATGTGCCGGAAGTACATCATGTCTTCTGCATTTCAATAGAAAAATCAGTTGTTGGTTGGAGATGCAAATCCTTTCTTGCTTGTTTGTTGTTTGTTTTTTGCAAATTTCGTTCCTATGTCTTTGTAATGTTTATGTTTTTGGACGCGAAACTTGGTATTTTTACATACATGTCTTCTGTTTTCAACATACCACGGCTTTCACTTTGACAGCTTGAAAGGTAACGATCTTAGAATCATTCTATACATTACATCCTAAATTGCGGTTTATTTCTTATTGTTAATATACAATTTTTCATTAATTTCCATAGCAACACTTGATAAGGGCCCGTACCCAAGGGCCGAAACGTCGTGTTAAAATTCTTGTATTGGCCAGTCAGGTCGCTTTTTAATAAATTTTATATATTTTTACTCATCACTGGCGACTTCGTTTTAATTATTTGATATTTATCAAAATGATCAAAATTTATCAATATTTATTTATTTTTATTTTCAAGATCAGAATACTTTATGAAAACATTGTCTTGTTATTATAATATAGGAACAATGTTTTTGATATATTTATTCACATAACAATTAATAATAGTTAATAATTTTTCAATAGAAACAATATTAACTTTTTTATAAGAGAGAGTACAAATATTCATTATTTAAATTCTTTAACGTTATAAAGCATTGATTAAATTCATATTTTTACAGACAAGACAATTGAGCCTTCTGGGAGGTAAAGATAATCATGATCTGATTTCATACATGATGAAATATATAACAAATAAATTGGCAACAGAATTTAATTGGGCTGGTGCAAAGTTGAAATTTCCATTTAAAAATCTTCGCATCACTAAATGTATCATAAGTATGTATTTATTCAGAAACATTTTGTTGAAATGTTTTTGATACTTATTTGAATAGTATTGTGACATTAAAATTTTGCCATCATCTGATACATTTTATAGGAATATAAAATAATTTTGACAGTTTATTTAAGTTGCTTTCTTATACATCTTATATCCGTAGCTGTATTGTGATATTTAATTATGCTATGTTTTTCTATGTAATATATCGCTGATAGTAGAGAGTAGAGTTTATATTATACTTCAACCTTTGCTTTGTGAAATAGAATGATCTGATTGACGAAAAAATTATTTATGTGAATGTAAGTTGCAAAAAATATTTAGGGGAGACCGGGGCGAAGTCGTCACTTTTTTTTCGATGCCGATTTTTAACAACAAAATAAATAATTTTAGTGAAAAGTAGTGTCCCGTTGTAAAGAGTGAACCCTTGAATACAAAATTTATATGGACATTTTTTGACTACTTCGCTTTGTTCAACCGGTATAGAGTAAAAACGACAAAGGTGCAAAAATTGAAATGTCAAAATTGCCGGGGCGAAGTCGTCATACCCCCGGGGCGGAGTCGTCACTCCATTCTCGGACTGGATTTTAAATGAAAATACATAATTCCGATTATGATAAATGAAAGGATACATTTTATTACTTATTTTTTAATAGAAAAATGTAAACATTTAATTACTATTATTAATTAACAACATGATGGCAGAAAATAATTACAAGAAAATCAATTTTCTTCTTCGTCGGAATCCGATCACTGCTGCTTCCTTCATTCTGCTGCTTCCTTGCTTTCCTTCACTGTGACGACTTCACCCCGGTGGCTTGGTGACGACTTCGCCCCGGACACAGATTTCAAGTTTGGTCTCTCGTGAAATATTAGAAATCAACGAAAATGAAAAAACTTCACTGGATTCGTGTTCAGCATGCATTACTCTTTAGAATCACTTACCTCGAGATTTGGAGAAAAAAATAATATTTAAAATATTAAAAATTTTCGATGCGCAAAAAATTTCACTTTTGACCTCCGAAAACACATTTGTCGTAATGAAAATCACAACATGGCACATAAACTCACTAAACTTCGTTGGTCACGTAGGCACCATAAGTAGCAATTACATTATTAATAGCGAGTTCACACAACATACAGATTTCGAGAAAACTGTAGTGACGACTCCGCCCCGGTGACAACTTCGCCCCGGTCTCCCCTACATATTTTCTTGCAACTTTCTTGCTCATAATCAGAGACGACTATACATTAAAAATGTCGATTGAGTATAAAAATATGTCTAATGAAAATTAATTTTGTTGTTAGATGCTACGCGAACTTCTAAAAATAATTTAACAAACAAAGAAATAGAAGACATAATTGCAAGATGGTTAACATGAGCAAAGTGGAGATTTGACCGGGATTTGTAAATTATAATTTATACATTACAATTTATCTATATTTTTATCTATTATCTGTTATATTTTAAAAAAATTGATTCTAGCGCTTCTATTTGTCCATTATTGCATGCATTTAATTTTTGAAATGAAATATAACGCTTAATTAAGAGTTTATTATTATTTTTGTATATAATATATATTGTGATTAACGAAAAAATAATTTACGTGAATGTAAGTTGCAAGAAATATTTACATACCTTCTTGCAATTTTCTTACTCATAATCGAAAACGGTTATCCATTGAAAATCGGAAATAAAATACGTTTAATAAAACTTAATGTTGTTCATTTTAGAATTAACTTATTTTAACATATATACTAATCACTTTTAACATACATAATATTCACTTTTCAGCAAAAAGGAAGAACGAAAAAGATTCGAAAAGGATTAAACATTAAGATTATCAGCTTAAGTATCGGCTATGAAACAGTGAACATTTTTTATTTTTATATTCACGCGATGAACTATATATGAGGCATTAAATTTATTTTGAAATATTTTTTATTTTCATATTCACGCGACGAACCATGTATGAGGAATTAAATTTATTTTGAAATGTTTTTTTATTTTCATATTTACACGACGAGCCATATATAAGGCATTAAATTTATTTTGAAATATTTTTTTATTTAAATTTAAATGTTTATTTTTATTTTTATTTTAAAAATTTTTTGTGATTTTATTTTAAAAAAGTTTTGTGTATGGTTATATGTATATGTGATTATTAGTTATTATATAGTATATATTATATAGTATATATTATATAGTATATTTTATATATACCCATACAGCACAGATGGTTGCAGTTACATTGCAGGAACATTGCAATCTTACAGATTGCAGCGCAATCTCGCAGAGACATTGTAGATATTAGATATTGCAATATATATGTGTTATTACTGCGCAAGATAGTAGCAAGATTGTAAAAATCTTGCAGCATTGTTGCAGAGAAATGGAAAACATTGCGTGAATTATTAGTCAATTTTATAACGGACGCAATAGTTATTAGCTTTTGATAAATAAATTGATTTATTTGATGTAGAAATATATATCAAATATACACACATGATTGTTATTTATTGTACGAAACATTGGAATGTATATGTTTCCAGACTCGGAAAAGGTAGTCGAACGGAAGGCCGTAACTTACCGTTTCTCGAAACAGGTGCTTTCCGGCACGCGCTTCGAGTCGAGCGAATTTAACGGGCCCGAACAGGTAAACGACTGGGAAGGTCGCTATTACTCTGTTCGTAGGGCATTCGCTCGGTGGTCCCTTTTCGGTAAAAGAATCTAATCTCTTTTACGCGGGACGGGACCTTGTGCGATCTCAGGATGAGGAGATGAGAGCGGGATTAATTAAAATAAATAAAATTCCCTTTAAACATTATAATTTATTCTAAATTGATTAAATGAAAAAAAAAGTTTTATTGACATAAAAAGGCTTAGGTTATAAGGTGTGATTAACATATAAAATAGATCGACGGAGTACCGAGACGTATGTAAATAGGATCGTGTGTGTGTTAGTGTGAATGAGTCTTCATTTCCGCGGGTGTTACAATCGTTCGGCGGTCATCAGTCAGAAGGCTCTGGGATAGATTCTATTATTAAATTTAAGTTTCTGACTGGTTAATACAATTGTTATTTGATTAGGCAAATAAATAGAATTAAAATATGTGTGTATGGGGATTCTCTCTCTCTCATTGTGGACGCCGCTCGGGTATGTATAAAATTAAGATTAAAATTAAAATTTGAATTTAGTAAAGTTCATTGCGGAAGGGTGCGATTATGTTAAAAATAAATAGCCGAATTTGTCAAGCCTGAGCCAAAATTTTCATTAGTCTATTTCGAATTTTCCACGGAGGGAATGGTAAATAAACTAGTAGCGGAAAAAATCTGATTGAGATGAAAACAATTCTTGGATTTAATTATTCATTAGGAAAACTTTGTTCTTGTGCAAATCTACTTAGTTATTTATATACATTCTTTAACACAAAAAAAAATGAAAACCGGAAGAGATAAAAAAAGACAAGTCGCGAGTCCACGCTACAATAATGTAAGAAACTAGAAGCAACGTATGAAGAATAGAGACGATTGAGAATCCGGAAATTAGTTGAAAAAGAAAGATCGAAAAGGTGGGGAATTGAATTTTAACGATAGATTAATAAAGGAGAAGCGATTTTGAATTTCATTGATAAAATCCAAGAATTATTTCAGAGAGAAAGAAACAATATTACAGAAGAATAAATACAATTCTTAATACATACTATAAATACATTCTTGGGTGGCTTACTACTTATTGAGAGCGTCGATATTGAGGTGGGAAACTTAATCTTTGATGTCAAGGTGGGCTCGGCCTCAGCGGTGTTGTTCGTTGTGAACCTCTAAGTCGTTCTTGTGAGCACTGTTACCACTACACTCACTCGCAGATAGTTACAGAAAGAGTACTCTGAATCTTTTTGAAATGTAAACTGTGGATCTGAGTTCGGAATTTGTTGCGCGGTCGGCGGTACTATCGTACGCGGTAATTGCTCCTTGTCGTTTGCTCCTGCGTCCGCACAATGACGTCAGCGTGACGTCGACACGCCTGATTGGCGACAAGCGGTCATGTGACCGGACACGCGAGAGTCCACTAGGGCGAGAGAGATATACGGAAAGGTTGTCGTTTGCCAGCCGCGTGAGAGGGAGGACGTGTTATTTTCGTAACCAAAAGATTATCCGACCAAATCCGTCCTAACCGCGCATAAAGGTCAACGGTTCGGCGTTGACCATGTAACACCTGTTAGTCCGTGCCGTAAAATACATATATATATTTTCTGACAACCACAAGTATTGTGCTTTCGAGAAATTAACCACCAGCGGATCCTTCTGAACTAAGCCCCCATCCTGACCCTAGGATCTTTCCTAATCTAACCTCCTGGAAACATTCTACAGCCTTTATCTAGAATAACTTTACCTTTAACTCCTCAGAAGTATGATCCTTTGCTTCTCTGGTTGGTTAAAAATTTTTTTTTTTTTTTGAAGAAGAAAAGTGAACAGAAGAAAAGAGGAAGCTATATATTCTTGTGCGGCCCACGTGTTAGCCAAGATCGTACTCGGACAGCCATATTGGTCCGCCGGCAGTGTTTCCCCGCGTACCCGGCGAGAGCATCCCAAGCATCGCAAGGATCATTCGCGAGACCGCCTTTTTACGAACAATTTCCGGCAGTGTTTCCCCGCGTACCCGGCGAGAGCATCCCAAGCATCGCAAGGATCATTCGCGAGACCGCCTTTTTACGAACAGTTTCCGGCAGTGTTTCCCCGCGTACCCGGCGAGAGCATCCCAAGCATCGCAAGGAGTATTCGCGAGCCCGCCGTTGTTACGAACAGTTTCCGGCAGTGTTTTCCCGCGCACTGAACAATTGATATATTACAAGGAACATTTGAGAAGAACACACAGGAGTTAATGATTACGATCAGTTTCCGACAGTTTGTAGAACGATTACATTGTATACGACACAGGCTTTTGTCGTTTATTGCTACTATCGTTTTCGCTACTGTCGTATATCTCTAGTGTTGTTTACTTCTATCCTTTAACTTCTTGCGGTGAAGATAAATCAACTATCAAGATGCCCACCGACAAGATGAACAACAATCAGGTATCATCACACGAAACTGAGCTAAATTCTCTCACTCTGTCACAGCTACAACAGGAATGTCGCCATTATAATTTAGCTGTCATCCCTAAATCAAAATCAGCATGTATTCGAGCCATACTGGATCACTTGGGAGAAAATGGTCCACTAAACGAAGCATGTAACACTCAATTTCGAGAAGCAATGGAAGAAGCACAACTTCTAATCTCATCGGCTCAGGTATCTAATGAAAACAATGTACAAGATAATGCATCGAATCGGTTTCAGATGCCAAACATGAAATATTTGCCTCAATTCTGTAACGATGAAGGAAGCTATGGAAAAGCAGCAGGAAATGATTGAGCAATTAGTAAAGTCATTGTCCTTGGCACATAAGTCAACGCAGGACCAATTACATCAGGGCCCTTCATTTACCACACCTGCGCAGAGGCCCCTTGTTCCTTCGCAACAGGCAGTTCCTCTCAGTATTACACAAGACAATGATATAAATCTGCTCCAGCTTCACTCACATCGTGCTTCACCAGTAACTATACCAAGGAATACAGAGCACTACGATAGATTTTCTGCAGCGATAGGTAACGCAGTAAAATTCCTAAGCTCACAGATACCATCATTCGGAGGTACTGAAGAAGAGGATATCGAACTCTGGATCGAGAAGATCGAGACTGTGGCTGAACTGCACAATCTTTCCAATGTAGTAATGTTGACAGCAGCCGCTTCCAAACTGTCAAAGTCTGCCAGAAGATGGTTTGACCTAAGTACAGGTCCCATAAATAATTCGTGGTTCACCTTCAAGGAAGAAATCACCGACCGCTTCAGAAGAAAAGTTCTTTTCAACGAGGTTATCCAAAAAATAAATGCCAGGAAGTGGATATTTTCCAAGGAGAATTTCCAAGAATATGCATTGGATAAGTTGGCGCTCATGAGATGCCTCAAACTCTCGGACGAAGATAAGATTCAATTTTTGATCCAGGGAATAGGCAGCTTTGCGTTACGTGCCACAGCAGCAGCATTGAGGACATAATCTCTTAATAACTTTTTAAGAGAGATGCAGCACATAGCCTCGGCGAGTGGTGATCCAATCAATAAATCACCCAGGACTAAAAATAAGTTCGACAAATCCAAAGATGATAATAATAATGATCGTCATTCAGGAAGATCGGATGTCAAGGATCAACGTGCCAAGCCAGACAGAGATCGATACTGTTCATTCTGCCATAGGAGAAAAGTAGAGGAATAGTGCGGGTTCTAACGCAGGTCCTCTGAGGGGTGGTGAGGTGCAGGGGGTATCCGTGGGCGCGGGGAATGACGTCACGCGGGAGGGGTATCCGCAGGCGCGGGGAATGACGTCACGCGGGGAGAGAGGAAGGTGTAAGACCGAGTCCGGCAGGTCCACGGGGAGGGGGAAGGTGTAGGACCGCAAGAGAGGTAGCGCTCTCTCGAGAGAGCGGCGGTCGCGTGAGAGAGATAGCGCAATAGGGAAAAGGAGGAGAGATAACGCGCAAGAGAGAGCGGCGTTCGCCTGAGAGAGATAGCGCAATGGGGAAAAGGAGGAGAGATAACGCGCAAGAGAGAGACGTTTGTAAGGGAGAGAGAGAGAGAGGATAAACACAAATAAAATTTTTTTTTCCAATAATATTTGTTTATTCAATAAAATGTGTATATTACAATTCTGTGTGTGTTTGTGTTTGTGTTTCTTAAGAATAATATGACAATTGAAATATCAAAATTATAATATATAAAATTAAAATATATTTAAAATTATAATATAAAGATTAAAATATATATAATTTATAACTACGTAGCTCCTTCTGAAACAGAAAAAAGACAAAATCCAATTAGTAATGTTATTATGTTATACATTAAAATAGGTATACTCACAATTAGCATTATTTGTTTGGTGACCATCCATTTGACTCGAAATAATAAATACCTGAGACGTCGTTCTAACATAATTGTACGAGATTTATTTAAACCAATTTTTCGACTTTGTATTTCTTGCACAAATGAATTCAGTGGAATGTTTGTCGATATTCCCGGAACACTAACACCCTCACGTATAACACGTCTGCGTACCCATTTCCTTAAATTTTCGAGTCGTGAGATTCGAGCTTCCAGGAATCCATAATGTTCACAAGGAATCCGAAGTTGTTTTTGAAACCAATCGATACACTTGTTGTATAGGTACTCCCAGAACTCATACAGGTCTAAATTCTTGCAAATGTATATGCGAATGGATAGTACCCACAGATATTTTTCCAATCGCGCAATGCGTTCCTCCTCGGAAAGTGTGTCATCATCATCGAATAATTCTTCATCCATACTTGCAGAAATTTTTTCAGTCTATAACACTTACACAAATTTAATAGTTTATCGTGTGCAAATGGGGCACATATTGCACATTATTTGATGTAGTGAAGTACCACACTCGTTGCAAAATTGTCCTAAAATTACACCATACATGTCAGTTGAATGTTCTCGTACAGCACGAATACGTGAAAACAAGTCTGTTAATCGTAGAAAACACGAAGTGCAAAATTTAACATTTCTCTCAGTTTGATAATAAAAATATATGCAACACATATTCTTCACATCATTTAAGGTATTAATTTCCGCACTGTTTAAAATCCTCCGACTTATTTCAGTGAAATCATCACTACAATCGCTCTCATAATCTGAATCTTCAGAAAGTATGTGATCCTCGTCGGATGATTCTTCCACAACATCTATCACCATAACATCATCTTCGAAGAGAATGACATCTCCATCTTCGATGAGAATAACTTCTTCCATACCTAACAGACGGTCGCAAACTAATGTTGCATGCTCCTCCGGATTATATAGTTTAATTTCACATCTCTTGTCTCCCTCCAACAGGAGTATCTCATATCTCTTTCTAATTGCAATATCACGTATCATCTAACTCATCATTTTTTTTTCTACATCTCTAGTAGAATGTGTTGAGAAAAGTAATATAGACAAAAATCTGCTGACTATACACAAACATCACACCGTTCTTATTCATACATATAGAACGTGATGGGAAAGAGTTAATAAAATTCACAATTTAAATTTGTAAAAGTAATTTATTTGTTACAAGCATCGTGAAAAATATCATTTACAGCACATGTTAATAATTCACAATCTACAAGCGATTCGCTATCAAACGCATCACTTTCACATATAGCTTTTGCGACATCGCATAAATTACTGATATTATTGCGTTGTAAAATAGTTGCAAATTTTTTAAACTTTTCAACAATATGTGTATTTTCACATAACCAGAAATACATATGATTGATACATTTTTCAAAATCGAATAAGTATAATATTGTCGATGGCTTCATGTACAAAGAATTACCATCATGCAACGCAATTTTTACGATTTCCGAATCTGACATTTTAACCACTTCGATTGTTAGATCTCTAATCCATAAAGAAGTTTGAGGTGATTGTAAAAGTCGTTCAATCTCCATACGTTTCTGCATCAATGATTTCCATGTATCAAAAGACAACACTATTTGATTGCCTCTATTATCACCAAGAACTAATTCCACATATGATACAGCTCCGACACTGATTCCAATCTCCAAATATTTATATGATGTCGCGGTTAAGGCGTATCTTCTGCCAAGTATACGAACCGCACGACGAGGCTCGGATGAAATGCTATAAAAATATTTTAATAAATTATAAGGAAAAATATAAAATATATAATGTTTTATCGAAACTTACTTGTTACATTTCTTCGTTGGAATTTTATCATCCTGAATTGGAACATAGTAATTCATGCTGCTTCCTTCAGCAGAATATGAACCTTTCACACAAGTGGTTGATACAATACTAAATTATTTTATATTAAAATTCTCCAATGCTGCAAATTGCATTGCGGAGGGGATTATTGCTGATGTATTATATCCAAGCGCCAATAAATGGCTGCTACACATGGAGGGGATTATTGATAATGTGTTATATTCAAGATGTACGGTTGCTATTCGCGGTGTAAAATTTAAGCAAAAGTGTGATGTAATCTAAATTTTGCACGTGCCAATGTACAGCTGCATGTAATGTGAAACTTTTGACTTTGAGATGACATTGTCTCTAAAATGCAAGAATCAATCTGACGAAATCATGCAACAAACAGCAAAATAAAGATTTAGCTGAAATGTGATACGAGACGCTTCACAGTACAAGGAGATACATATATAATCATGGTAAAGAGGCACACTCTATCAGTATTTTCATCCGAGGTTTCGAGATAACAGTCATCAAGATCTTGTTAGTTTTGGAAATATGGAGGAGTAGCAAAATCTATGTGAGCAAGCTGCTTTAGTGAATTCGGTAGAAGAGTACATTGTGTGGGAGGCACAATGCGATGCATGTATCGAGTCGTTGGAAGATCAAAGTCGAATCAAACGTCCACGATTATCGATTGGAAATCGACAATCACTGGTTGCCCGAATCGCACGACTCGAAGGTCTGAAGAATTTGCTACGCAGACGCTTCGTACATGCAGGTGCCGGATGCAGTGCGCGAGAAGAAAGGCTCATTTGGCGTGAAATTGATACAGCGTTCGAGAACCGCATATTGACTGGTGCGGTCATCAATCACTACCACATCGAACCACGTCAATTTCTCGAAGATGCTAGCGGTATCGTGCTCAAGAACGTGCGAAAAGTTATGGAAAGACACATTAATGTGAAAGTTAATACAGTCTTTAACGGTGAGTTTGTGGCGGGTGATAAACGTGCAAATAAATCAATCAATACGAGAAACTATGAACTCTTTCAGACATCTGATTTACATGAGTGGTATGAGCGACGCGTTGTCGACCCCACTCTAGCATCACTAGAGAAATTTCGAGAACGCGATAGCGGTTGGGCACTATCGCGGATACTCGATTTGACTGTAAATATAAACAAATATAATCCAATGCATGCGGGATGTTATATTAAATTACTGCGGGAAATAAAGTTAAAAAGAGCAGTGGTTAATGTGAAATCTAATGACAATGCCTGTTTCACGTGGGCTGTGGTTGCTGCTCTATATCCTGCTGAAAGAGACACGGAACGGGAATCGTCCTATCCGCATTACACAACAGTACTGAATCTCCAGGGCATTGAGTTTCCAGTGACCGTGAATCAAATTAAAAGGTTTGAACATGCGAACGACATTTCAATCAATGTATACACATTGATACTACGCGGTGAAGGGAACGTGGGCATTGCCCCGATACGTCTCAGTGAACTGAAGAAAGACAAGCATGTCAACTTGCTGTACGTGGAAGATCCACATGACAACAGCCTTGGACATTTTGCGTGGATCAAGAATCTATCTCGACTTGTGTCATCACAATTGACCGCGGGAAAACGTAAAGCGTGTATATGCGATCGGTATGTATATTTTAATAAGAATGTAATATATAAATTCTAAAAAAAAAAACTTTCTTTAAAAAATAAAATTCATTATTTTTTACAGATGTTTGCATTATTTCGGATCGAACGACAAGTTACAGTCACACATGGTAGACTGTCGGGAGATGAACGACTGCGCTATCCTGTTACCGAGAGATGACAAGTGGCTCACATTCGAAAACTACTACAACAAAGAGCGGCTTCCATTCGTGGTGTATGCCGACTTGGAATGCATCTTAGCGAAAACAGATAAGGAGAAAAATTTATATCAACATCACAAAGTATTTAGCATAGCTCATTATGTACATTGCTCGTACAATAATTCATTATCCGTGTATCATTCTCGTCGTGGTGTAGATTGCGTATCATGGTTCACCAAAGAACTTAAAAATTTAGCACAAGATGTAAACACTATTTTATCAACTAATGTCCCCATGATAAATTTGACATCAGATGAGTCTGAAAAATTTCATAGCGCAACGCATTGTCATATATGTGAAAAACCATTCACGCAAGATAATATACGCGTACGCGATCATTGCCACCTCACCGGGCGATAAAGAGGTCCCGCACATTCAAGGTGTAATCTAAATTATAAAGAATCTTTTTGCATTCCAATAGTATTTCACAATTTATCCGGTTACAACGCACATTTTATAATTAAAGAAATAGCTACAGCGTTCAAAGGGAGAATCAATGTACTTCCGATAACCAAAGAAAAATATATATCATTCACAAAAAATGTTAAACTTACAGCTTATAATTCCAGACATATCAATTGCAGAAATATTAACTTGCGTTTTATCGATTCATATAAATTTCTTACAACCAGTCTCGACAAATTGGCTTCATTTTTGAATAAAGATAAACTCTTAATTTTAAAATCGAAATTTCAAAATTTATCAACTGAAAATTTCAATTTATTAACACGGAAGGGTGTATTTCCGTACGAATATATAGACTGTTTCGAAAGACTTCAAGATACATGTTTACCACCGCGCGAATCATTTTACAGTTCCTTGACCGGTGACACAGTATCCGAGAGCGATTATGCACACGCCGAGAATGTATGGAAGCAGTTCTCCATTCGAACGCTGGGTGAATATAGCGACTTGTATTTAAAAACTGATGTCTTGTTATTAGCAGACATTTTTGAAAATTTCCGCGATAGTTGCATTAAAAGTTATGGACTCGACCCCGCATATTACTATACTCTCCCCGGATACACGTGGGATGCCATTTTGAAGCATACAAATATTACGTTCGAATTGCTTACTTATATCGACATGGTAATGTTTATCGAACGTGGTATACGCGGTGGACTAAGCCAATGCTCCAACAGATATGCACATGCTAATAACAAGTACATGCAATCGTATGATCCATCGAAACCATCATCATATCTCATGTATTTCGATGTAAATAATTTGTACGGATGGGCAATGTGTCAACCATTGCCTTATGCCGATTTTCGATGGGTCGACGATGTATCCGATTTTAACGTATCATCCATCGCGCTAGATTCACCTACAGGCTACATTCTCGAAGTAGATTTGGAATATCCACAGCATCTGCACGATATGCACGCTGACCTACCGTTTTGTCCGACACGTGACAAACCACCCGGTAAACGACAGGACAAGCTTCTAGCAAGCTTATATGATAAGAAGCGTTACATGATACACTACCGCAACCTGCAGCAATGTATGCAACACGGCCTTCGCGTTACAAAAATACAACGTATATTACAATTTACGCAATCTCCGTGGCTTCGTAATTATATCGAACTTAATACACAATTTAGAACACTCGCAAAAAATGATTTTGAAAAAAATTTATACAAATTAATGAATAATGCAGTATTTGGTAAAACGGTGGAAAACGTGCGTAATCGTGTCGATGTAAAACTCTTAACATATTGGGGTGGAAGGTACGGTGCAGAGGCAATGATTGCGAAACCAAATTTTCATAGCAGAAGCATATTTTCGGAAAATCTTATAATCGTTGAATTGCCCAAACTCGAGGTAAAATTTTACAAACCAATCTACGTTGGCATGTGTATACTCGACATTTCCAAAACATGTTTATACTAGCTTCATCACGAATACATGTCACCAATATATCGTGATAAATGTCGAGTAATGTACACCGACACAGACAGTCTTATTTATCACATCGAGTGTGAAGATTTGTATGAGAATATAAAGCACAACGTCGACAAATTCGATACGAGCGATTATCCAGCAGACAATGCGTACGGTATACCGCTTGTGAATAAAAAGGTACCGGGTCTAATGAAAGATGAAAACAACGGTACAATAATGACTGAATTTGTCGGGCTTAGAGCAAAAATGTACGCGTTGCGAGTGGATGGTAAAAAGGACACAAAAAAGGTCAAAGGCGTCAAGAGTAACGTCGTCGCGAGAACGATAACGTTCGACGATTACACGAGGTGTTGGAATGAAGAGATTGAAATGACACGCCAACAGTCGTATAAGATCTAAATTACATGAAGTGTATACCATTCGCGAGCAAAAAATTGCTCTAAGTCCATACGACGACAAGCGGTATATCGTTTCTGAAACCACTGATACATTACCATGGGGACATTATAAAATACCACTGTAAATAATAAATATATGTTTGTTGTAAATAATAAATGTATAAAATTATGTATAATTCATGTAAATAATAATTATATGTATATATACAGGGTGTCCCAAAATCACCGGACACCGTTTCACTGATAAATTCTGTGGAACATTCTAAGACGAAAATTCTTATGCGAAAATGTCGAGGTTATAATAGTTTTTAAATGGGAAGCACTTAAAATTGACCAATAAGTCTGCGGAAATTTCGCGTGCTCAGACATGGCACATTGCAAAGCAAGTGAAGATGCATTTATACATTGACTCAGTTTTTAGATATTGACATAATTCTGCATACAACAAGGAAATTACTTTGAAATTTTATCTTATTTATCTGTGATTGTTTAATTTACTATACATAGAGATTAATGCCAACATTACAGAACATCAATCAATACATATGTCAAATGAAGTGCACCACAAACATGACGTTTTTCGTATGGTAAGCATATTCAAATTATGTCAATCGATAATTTTATATTTCTATGATAAAATCGGAAAAAATAAATAATAATGTATAATAATAACGTAGAGTTTTCCTACATCGATAATTACATAGAGCAGATTGAATATGTAAAATCGGTAAAAGTCAAGAAATGTCTTAATTATTTATCCAATTTTATCATAATTATTATTATTATTTTTATATAATTTTTTAATTATTTTATCCTACTTTACCATAGAAATATAAAATTATCGATTGACACAATTTGAATATGCTTACCATACGAAAAAAGTCATGCGCCAGTTTGTGATGCACTTCATTTGACATATGTATTGATTGATGTTCCGTAATGCTGGCATTAATCTTTATGTATAGTAAATTAAATAATCACAGATAAATAAGATAAAGCTTCAATGAATTTCCTTGTATGCAGAATTATATCAATATCTAAAAACTGAATCAATGTATAAGGGCACCTTCTTTGCGATGTGCCATGTCTGAGCGCGCGAAATTTCCGCAGACTTATTGGTCAACTTTAAGTGCTTCCCATTTAAAAACTATTATAACCTCGACATTTTCGCATAAGAGTTTTCGTCTTAGAATGTTCCACAGAATCTGTCAGTGAAACGGTGTCCGGTGATTTTGGGACACCCTGTATTTTGTAAAGTATACAATTGTGTATAGATATGTATTAGATAAATATTTTATATATATTAAAAAATAAATATTTTACAATATATTATTTTTATGTATCCAAGAGTTGTGTGATTTATCCAATCCTAACCACTTCACGTAAACCTCATCACCCTTTTTACGTATCACCTTTTCCATGAGATAAACGTCTAGATTAGCAACATGATGTAACTCATATTCGTAGAATCCTCCAGCGATTGGATTTCCGCGCGAATCTTCGAGTACATAGGTCGCTGGATTAGTTTTCTGCACTTTGACAATTTTAAACACCTCGGTGGTCCAATTTGGTGTGTAACCTTTATCAAAGATGGTCTTGAACTTACTCACACGTACCGAATTACCTACTTTGAATCTTGCTGGAGCTGCAATATTTACGTTGTTGTATACCGTATTTAAAAGTTTATCAGCAATCGCAGGGGTAACATCGATAGGTTTCATGCCGATGGTGCAATGTTTTCGCGCATTGTACTCTACAACGAGTCGAGGTAACGCGTCAATCCACTTGTAATTTCCATTTAGCGTAAACATTTTCCACATATTGTTCTTTAAAGTACGGTTGAATCGTTCCACTATCGAGGCTTTCATGACAGAGTACGTCGAATAATGATTAATGTTATGTTTCTTCATCAGTTTCTGCACGTTTACGTTGTAAATTCTTTTCCTCTGTCGGTTTGAAAATTTTTCGGGCATCTATTATCGTCTCGAATTATCTTTGCAATCGTTTCAGACATTTCGTTTCCACTCTTACTCTTGAGCGGTACAGTCCACGCATACTTGCTCAACGCATCGATAACTGTTAGTATGTAGTTGTGACCTTTGTTGATTCGTGCATAGGGACGCATCTCGACCACGTCCGCCTGCCACAGATCATCGTATCCGCGTACTATGACGCGTCTACGTGGAAAATTTTTTCTCGCTGGAGCATGCAATTCCTCCACGAGTTGCTGTTTTTCGGACGTGTTTTTCTTTTGTAGCATAGTTGATCGAGACATAATTCGTAATAATGAGATAATTCCTTCACGTATACTTTTTATCTACTGTGCTGAGTCAGATGTAGTCGGCGCGCGTGTTGCATACCTAAACATTTTCTGCATCTCATCAATCATTATTCGTAGCACCTGCATATTTGTCTCAAGCGCGATTATTTTTTTTTCAAATTCTTCCTGTCGATCTTTCAAAGGCTTGACATTCGTTTCCACATACTGTTTGGTAGCAGCATCGTTATCATCTTCCGGTTGCGCTACACATCGTATCTTGCGCAACCTTGCGTCAAAGCCGGAGGCTGTCTGACACAGAGCGTTATTGCGCACGTAATTTCTTAGTAATCCATTCCATTGATAGTAAGAATTACTCGGCGTTCCCAGCGATAATCCAAATTTATTAATCGACATTTCGATATCAACAGTTTCGACAGAATGACTCGTATCGTCGACGTATAGTTAATTTATAATAATGTCAGCTTCGCGAAGTTCCTCGATAATTGACAATATTTCATTGTTGTGAGCATTGTTGCCGGCTTGACGTGAGGCTTCCAACAATCGCAGACGATCTACCAATTCGTTGGGATCATTCCAATGCACGTAATCAATCTTATTATCGCTTAGCGTCATAGCGCGCGGTATGTTTATACCTTTTCCAACTTTATGACCAGAGATTATTGGTGCAATTATATATTTATACTTGTATCCCTTGTTACCTAATACAGGATTATGCATATTGTTGCCACGTCTATGCGCATTTGTTGTCAGTAATATACTTTTGTATTTATGCAAATCATTCTCAGTGTATACTGCATCGTCAGGTATTCTCTTGAAAATCAACTCGTAGAGACCTGGTGTTCCTACGTATTTTAATCCATCAATCAGTATATTATCGTTTTTATCCACATCAAAAACTTTATCACCGAGAATCATTCCTTCATTGCAAAATTTAACGCCATATACATAATCCATATCGGCATTTTTATCTTGACTCATAATAGTTGCCAAATATTTTTGTGCAAGTGGACCGAAATGATCACGCATTGAATTTTGACCTTCAGACGTTTGTAATACATGTTGAACTGACGTCACAAGCCTTTCAGGCGTGGTCTCATAAATTTCTTCTATAGATGGAGCTGTCTTTTCGTACAATATTTGACTTGGTTGAACATCTTTTATCGAAGTAGAGGTAACATTCGATAATTGTTTCTTGCGTTTTAATTTATTAGGAATAGAAGTTATTAGTGAATCATTCAATGATGTATTTGACCGCTTCGTTCCATGCTTTGATTCTTTCTTTTTATAAGACATATTCAATGGCTCGAATTTTCCTTCATTAAATTCCACACCAACTGTATTCTCAACAAGTTGTTTTAGAGGTTCGGTAATTGGTTTAAATTGTCTTTCCAATGCGACGTCTTCCTCCATTTTATCAGTTTTCAAAGAGCGATATTTTTTTCGTATTGATTCACTCGTTTTTGCAATCTCTCTCGCAATCTTCTCGTGATCGTCATTGTCAACCTGCACAGTCGTCATGTTGCACTCTAACGAAAATTCTTTATAGACGTTGTCAGATCGGTGTGTCAATAGCGACTATCCACTTTACGCTATTGCAAAATCGTTAAATCCTTTTCTATATCGTCCATTAGTCAGAGAACTATCTTTGTCAATCACTACGAATCCATACTTGTGTTGCCAACATTTCTGACAGAATGCGCGAAAATCATCATATGACATGTCGGTATTTACATGATCGTTGTATACATGTTTCAAATTTGTGCCATCCTGTTTAAATAAAATCAATACATTTGCATTGTCGCGTATAAGATGCTTGGGTATCTTGGCATATGTCTGACAAAGATAGAAACAGTCGACGCTCGAGTGTCGACCCATTGCAAAGTACTCTCTTATCGTATCTTGCTTATCGCACGCCACGTCATCAAAGATAAAGATGGAATTCGGAAGCGCCTCGCTCGGTGGAATGACATCACTATTATTAGAGAATGCAAAATAACCAATTTCCTCTATCGATGACAGCAAATTTTCCAAGTATCGATATTTCGGTTGTTGAAATGATGTTGATTTGAGTATACGTACATGTTCTCGAAATGTATACCGTGTGGGCTTTCTATCAAACTTATCAACACGTTAGTCTTACCACAATTCGAAGGACCGCAAATGATACTGCGTATAGTATTCGGTAGCATGTTTCCATGCCTGCGTATTTCTTTTTTATCCATTAATCGTGTTCTATCATCAAAATTTATCACTTTGATTATCGTCGCTTGTCGCGCAAACCGCATGTTGTCTCTCACGAGTCACAAATCAGATTTTTGGAAAATGAATCATGGGGGACCTATTTATAGAGGTGCGTCAAACTGAAATCACTCAGTCTTAAAAATGTTTCTCTTTCTGTCGGTTAACAGCAATATTCTCGAGCTTACCGCCGAGCAGTTACAGTTTATCCCCAAGATTGTTTCACTGCAAAACTTTGGTGACTACGTGGAACGATTGTGGGACAAGCTTCCCGAACATATAAAGACCGATTCGGCGATTCAACAATATCGTCGTTGCATGCGACATTACAATTTGCCGTGGCAACAAACACATATTGACGGTCCAACGCCATTGATAAAAAATTGTGGCAAATGTCAGCGAGAATTATAAGAGGTAGCGGCCTGTTAAATCGTGCAATAAACGCGCTCTCTATTGAATTAAATATTCCCGGCTATCAGTTTTGCGGACCTGGAACTCACTTGGAAAAACGATTGGCTAGAGGTGATCGAGGCATTAATCCATTGGATGCCGCGTGTCGTGAACACGATATTGCATATTCTCGAAGCAACGATCTCAGTGGACGACACATTGCTGATAATATACTCGCTGCAAAAGCGCAAAAACGTATTACCGCGAGAGATTCAACTCTTGGTGAAAGAGCGGCTGCTACGGCTGTTTGGACGGCAATGAAAGCAAAAACAAATTTCGGTATGGGTTTGAAGACAAAAAAGTCGTCGACGAAGAAAAAACGAATACTTCCAGTAGCGAAGCGTGGTGGTATTTTACCACTTTTACCATTATTGGGAGTTGTCGGTTCTTTGGCTGGTGGAGCAGCGGGAATCGCAAAGGCTGTGAACGATAGCAAGGCGGCGCAACGTCAGCTCGAAGAAATGCAACGTCATAATCGCGCTATGGAAGGTCGTGGACTTTATCTCGCTCCATACAAGCGTGGACATGGGTTCTCAACGATGACTAAGAAAAAAAAACGTAAAAAAAACGCTAAAAATGCCTGTGGGTGTAACAACTAATGTGCAATTAGAACAGCTAGCAAGACATATGCGTATACCATTCTTTAGAGGCGTTTTCATGCGCAATAATTTACCGATAAACGGTGTACGACGAAATGAAAGCGGTATCGTTAATTTGGATGACGCTGATGGTCTCGGTACTCATTGGGTAGCATATGCAAAGAGGGGAGATCGAGTAATATATTTCGATAGTTTTGGAAATCTTAGACCGCCCATGGAATTGGTGCGATATTTTGGACAAAATGTTACGAAAATAGAATACAATCGCATGTCTTATCAAAATTATAATCAAAGTATTTGTGGACAATTGTGTCTACGATTTCTTCAAACGGTTGATGAACAAATTTGAAGCCTAACAATCCATTGTTACGATTCAGTATTTGTTTGACAGTTTTCCAGCATGTCACTGACGCTAACGTTGACAGGCAAGAGTAGCGTTCTTGCTGTAAACTACTTCCCGGCTATAGATTTAAATGATGGTGATTACGAGCTCGGTTTAACGAACTTTGAAACTTATCATACAATACCGAACGTGAATTCCTCGAATAATAAATTTCACTATGATAACAATAACAAGGAAATAACGATTCCTGAGGGATCGTACGAATTACATGCTATAAATGAATATCTCAAACGTGCAATTTTACGATATCGACACGCTGCTGGTTCCTACAATGCAGTTAATAGCATTGCGCGAGAGAATGATTTTGAAGAACTGGGTGAATATCCAATAGTGATTCGCGCTAATCATAATACGCTAAAAAGTGAAATAAAATGTGCTTATAGAATAAACTTTAGTAAACCAGACAGTGTAGGATCATTGCTAGTATTCTCATCGTATCGTATATTACAGCCTTGGAAATGGTATGAATCGGATGTGCCGATAAATATTATTAACGTAAATATTATTCGTATAAAATGCAGCGCGACCACTGGCGCGTACAGCAATGACAAGCGCGTACACACGATACATGAATTTTCACCGAGCGTGCCGCCAGGATATAAGATATTGGAAACGCCTGCACAGATCATTTATCTGCCGATCATCGCACGGAGCATTACTGATCTAACGATCCGCATTGTTGATCAAGAAGGACGATTAATCGATTTTCGAGGAGAGGAAATTACCGTAAGATTACACATACGGCGGCGGCAATAATAACGTGTCATAAATGAAATGCTCGTGCTGAACGAAACGGAGCACGTGAAAGACAATATTTTTACAAGGGACAATATTTTTGCGAGAAGACGAGTGGCATTGGGTGACAATAGTAAAGTGTCCGGTTACGCTAAGAAGAAACTCAACGCGTCAAATCGCGAATTTTTAAAATCATTAGGATTTGTGGTACGCAATACTTGAAAATATGATCGATATCTTGAATATTGAAGGTGAACCAATCTTTGATCGTATCATTAAGATTGAGACTCATACGTACAATCCGTACGCCAACACAACGCTTGGATATAGCGATGAGATACGGATACCTATACAACATCAGAATTTGTACACATTACCATGTGAAAGCTTTCTGTATGTCGAAGGAAAGTTGACGGTACATAAAAAGGATAAAGGGTCAGAACAGGTTGTATTGGGAAACAATTGCGTTGCGTTCATGTTTGATGAACTTCGATATGAACTCGATGGTGTGAAGATTGATCGCAACAGAAACGTTGGAATAACTTCCACGCTCAAAAATTATCTCTCTCTAACACCTGAGAGAGGTAAAATCTTGAAGAATGCTGCGTGGGATGTGGCACGTAATATTGTAGAATCTTACTTCAACTTTTGCGTACCGCTCAACATGCTATTGGGATTTTGCGAAGATTATAAGCGAATCGTGATTAACGCTCGTCATGAATTAATTTTGATACGTTCGCGCAATGACAACAATTGCCTAGTTGGACATACGTCGGCGGAAGCTGAGATTGAATTGCTCAAGATACAATGGCGTATGCCTCATGTAATATTAAATGAGATCAATAAACTGTCATTACTACGAGCATTGGAAAGTGGACGATACTTAAACATGAGTTTTCGTTCGTGGGATCTATACGAATTTCCTCTGTTACATAACACAACCAAGCATTCGTGGACCGTGAAAGCCGCGTCCCAGCTGGAGAAGCCGCGATATATGATCTTTGCACTGCAGACGGGTAGAAAAAATGCTGTGTCAAAAGAGATAACCATATTCGACAACTGTCAATTAAGCAACGTTAAACTTTATCTAAACTCAGAAGTTTATCCATATGATGATTTGAATTTAGATTTTGATAAAAATAGATACGCTCTCTTGTTTGACATGTACTCTCGTTTTCGCAAATCTTATTACGGATGTGATAATGATATGGTGCTATTAAACATCACAAGGTTTTTATATTACGGTCCTTTCGCGGTTATTGATTGCTCACGACAAAACGAGTCTGTCAAAAATTCTACCGTGGACGTGAGAATAGAGTTTGAATGCAAGAAAGATATACCGGCAAATACTACCGCCTATTGTCTCATCTTGCACGATCGCGTTGTTGAATATTGCCCATTAACCAATGTAATTCGTAAAATTGTATAGATCAGCAAATATCCCCTCCAATGTCATATAAAATTATATAAATTGAAATTCGTGACAATCGACATCAGTTGTCTAAAATAACTTGTCTTGCAATCGTACTATAAATCGCTATATAATCATGGTCGTGCCAACGTTTGTGGATCTGCAAGGTTTCATTATCGGAAGAAACTTTATCGTGAAGGAAGTAGCGATACTGAGAGATGGATCTGTTCTCTCACACTATTTTTTTGGAAGTCCCGTACCATGGCATGTGCTTACAAAATTTGAGAAATCTCAAGCTTCATGGTTGATTGGACATCATCATGGATTACAATGGGAGGATGGAAACGTTCCGTATAGCTTTGCTCAACGTTTGATTACGAAGGCTGTGATGGGTTCGACGGAAGATGAAGATGGATCATTTCCTCTCGTGTACGTTAAAGGATGTGAAAAACGAGAATGGTTGACCGATATACTTGGTGATGATGCGAGAAATAGCGTCAATATTGAAACCTTGGATGCAGACTATGAAGATATCGCTTCTTTAAATAAGCTTGATGTTATGAATACTATACGTTGTGAAAAACATTTAAAAAATTGCTCTTTACAAAATGTATTTAAAATATTCAATTGGTGGTCAAATCATCATCATAACGATTTGCCTAAACATTATTTAGAATAAACTATTGTTTAAAAATATATTTTTAATCTCTATTATTCTTTCCTTTTCCTCTATTCTTATCATATGCGAGCGTAGCGAGTATTACATTTCAGTACGTGATGCTAGCGAGCAGCGTCAGATTATGCGTCATTAGACATAGAATATTTATTAATGGTATAAGTAGTTAATTTGTTGTTTTATGGTAGTTCAATGTAGTTGATAGTGGTTCGAATGTGGTTGTTCAAACTGTTCGATCATAATGTCATTTCAAAAATTCGTACAAAGTTTCAAATTACATACAGCTGTGCTATTAGCGCATTTTAGTCTTTTTGTCACGCATGTTTTCAGATAATGTTATCTCAAAGTCAAAAGTTTCACATTACATACAACTGTACATTGGCACGTGCAAAATTTATATTACATTACATTCTGTTAAAATCTTTATTCTTACACCTGGGGGTTGATGTCATACATCGGTGCTTAACATCTAGTTGTTAATCATAGTTCGTTTGTTATTCGTCATGGTTCGATCATGGTTCAATAGTGATTGATCATGGTTCGATTGAGGTTCGATAGTGGTTGATCATGGTTCGATTATGGTTCAATAGTGGTTGATCATAGTTCGATCATGGTTCGTTAGTGGTTGATCGAGGTTTGATCGTGGTTGATCATGGTTCAATAGTGGTTCAATGTGTTTAAACAGTGGTTGATCATGGTTTGATTGAGATTGATAGTTGTTGATCATGGTTCAATCGAGGTTCGATAGTGGTTGATCATGGCTCGTTAGTGGTTGATCGAGGTTCGTCTTTTTGTCACGTACATCATCGCAGCTGTACATTGGCGCGTGCAAAATTTAGATTACATCATGCTAAATATTTATTCTTACACCTGGGGGTTGATGTCATACATAGGTGCTTGACATCTGTAACATGCTAGCTTTTGTTTCCTTATCAAGTAAGCATTTATGCTAATTCTTATGTCATACATCCCCTACTTTTACCGAGACAATGGGTGCTTTCCAGGAACGTACACAGGCGACACTGTGTAACACAGTGTACGACTCGGTGCTTTCCAACTACGACACAAGTCGACACAATCGTACGCAGCTAAAATGCTGTGTACGACTGTGTCATCGTTTTGTGTCCCTCCATGGATACCAACATTTTTACATTTGGTACCACTTTTTTTTCTACGGAGTGGTATTCTAGTAGGAGAAGTAAATTATTAAAAAAACTTAAAATAAACTTAAAAGATTTAGGCCCTGCGCACAATAGAAAAATATTAGAAATAGGAATAAATATTAAATATTAAATATTAGGAATAGGAATTAGATATTATTTTATTTCAAAACAAGGAAATGAAGTGGATTAACGCACAATGCATTGAAAATTAGGAATAAGGAATAAAAATGACGGAATATTAAATATTAAATACAACTTATGGCGGTCGACCATGAATACACGAAATTTAGATATTATGTTAAACATGTGAATAATATAGAGAATATAAATATTAATATATCAGTGGAGAACGGTATGAGCATGAATATAAATGAAGAAAATATAATTTAATTTTTACAAAATACATTAGTTGACAAAAAAAACAGAATATTCTAAAGAGAAAATTTAAAAAAAATTACTTAATTCTGAACGTCTAAAAAGTATTTTCTAAGTATTTTTTGTAGAAACTATTGTAATACAAAATTTTTAAAAATTTGAATAAAAATTTTAGCGTCATTAATAAAGGCTGTTCTGGAGTTAAAGGTTTTTTTAAAACTGTTTTTAATTAGAAATGAAAAAATTTTTTCTAAAAGATTATATATATTTCTGATATCATTCTATAGCAAGAAAAGAGATCTGCATCATTTTATTTTCAAGCTCTTTCACAAAAGTTGAAAAATCTAGATTTATCTCTTTTTGTAAATTGATAAGACGAATCCACCAACGTCTATTTCTCTAAAGTTCGTTTTTTTCCTCTTTAATATAAGTAAAATTCCCATTAATTGAAAAACTACATATGATAATAAAAAAATGGTGCTCTGAGACTAGAAATTTTCTAATACTGTACTGAGTTAACAATGTCTAAATCCATATTGTTTAAACATATAAGCTAAAATATAAATATTTTTGGTTATGTTAATGTTGCAGGACACAATTCCTATATTTATATTTTATTCTTTTTCATTGTGCGTTACATTTAATCTCTATTCCTAATTCCTATTTCTAATATTTAATATTTATTTCTATTCCTAATATTTTCTTTATTGTGCGCAAGGCCTTGAAACTTTTAAAAAGCTATGTAAAGTGACTGCCCTGCACTCCGGCGGTGAAATAAAAAAGCTAAGTAGCGTTCCAACTACAAGTCGACACTGTGTAACACTGTGTCACACAGTGTATGACCGTGTTTCGTTGCTGGAAAGCACCCAATGTCATCCCCGGTGTATATAAAGTGTCTACTTGTCCGCGATGTATACCAGTAAAGTTTTGAGGTGAAGTATAGTCGAGTGAAGTGCCAGTGAGAATGGATAGGAGAGCAATGGCTAATCAAATTATTGACTTGCTGAGGAATGACGCCAGATTATATGAGCGGATCTTGAATGCGATAAGTGAGATGATCTCCCCAATGGTACGTAGTATGTGTTATTATGTTTAAAAGATTTTTTGCGCTCCTAGCTATAAAATAAAATTTCAAAGTCTGTTTAATAAAATTAAACTCGTAAACATTTTATCATATTTTATCTTATAATTATTAAGTTTCATAGTATGTTTAATAAAATTAAATTCTTAAACATTTTATCTTATTTTATTTTATAATTATTAAACATTTTATTTTATTTTATTTTGTAATTATTAAATAATCTTATTAAAATAATCTTATTAAAATAATCTTATTAAATAATTTAAAATAATTTTCCTTTCTATTTACAGATGATGAGTCACATAAAAATAAAAGGATTTATTAACATCGAGAGCTGTAAATATGATCGAATCTGTAAAAGATATTTGAGAGGAGAGCTCGAGGATTTGTGGGGAGATAGCGAATGGGTTAAAGAGACTGTGCCGCCTGCGGTGTTGGATGATATTTTTTGCTTAAAGAGACTCTTCGGCATGGAGCCGTAAGAAGAAATTATACCGTGGGGGTCGGAAGATTGGAACGACATTATAGAGCCTCCAACCAAGAGGCTGAGATTTGAGTGTGAGTATGCCTATTTTAATGTATAACATAATAACATAATAACATTACTAATTTGATTTTTGTCTTTTTTATGTTTCAGAAGGAGCTACATAGTTATAAATTATATATATATTTTAATCTTTATATTATAATTTTAAATATATTTTAATTTTATATATTTTAATCGTATATTTTAATCTTATATTATAATTTTAAATATATTTTAATTTTTCATATTATTCTTAAGAAACACACACACACACATACACAGAATTGTAATATACACATTTTATTGAATAAACAAATGTTATTAAAAAAATTTATTTGTGTTTATCCTCTCTCTCTCCTTCTTCCTTGCAAACAGCTCTCATGCGTACGATATCTCATGCGAACGTCTCTCTCGCATAAGTATCGCGTAATTTAATTTTTTATATTATAATTTTAATATATTTTAATTTTATATATTATAATTCTAATATATTTTAATTTTATATATTATAATTTTGATATTTCAATTTTTATATTATTCTTAAGAAACACACACACACACAAAATTGTAATATACACATTTTGTTGAATAAACATATGTCATTATTGAAAAAATATTTTATTTGTGTTTATCCTCTCTCTCCTTCACCCTTACAAACGCCTCTCATGCGTACGATATCTCTCGCGCAAATGTCTCTCTCTTGCGCGTTATCTCTCCTCCTTCTCCCCATTGCGCTATCTCTCTCATGCGAACACCGCTTTCTCTTGCGCAAACGCCGCTCTCTCTTGCGCGTTATATCTCCTCCTTTTCCCCATTGCGCTATCTCTCTCGCGCGAACGCCGCTCTCTCGAGAGAGCGCTACCTCTCTCGCGGTCCTACACCTTCCCCCTCCCCGCGGACCTGCCGGACTCGGTCTTACACCTTCCTCTCTCCCCGCGTGACGTCATTCCCCGCGCCTGCGGATACCCCTCCCGCGTGACGTCATTCCCCGCGCCCACGGATACCCCCTGCACCTCACCCCCCCTCAGAGGACCAGTGTTAGAACCCGCACTATTCCTCTACTGAGAAATCATATCAAAGAGGACTGTTATAAGCTTAAGAGGAAGGAAGCGGAAAAGAAGGTACAACCTAGTCAACCCTCAGCGTCATCGACAGTGTCTGCGGTAAAGGAAGCCGATAAAAGTATGGACAATACAGTGGCTCTGGTTTCTTCCGATATAGATTAATATCAACTAATAATTCTGTAATCAAGGTTATTTTCATTAACGGATGTAAGACGTCAATTGTTGCATTGTTAGATACAGGCAGTCCAATTTCTTTTATTTGTTCAGACAGTTTCTACAAAATTTTTGATACAAATAGTCAGATAGTGTCAACAGAAAAGAAGTACAAAGCTCTTAACGGCAGGCCAATTGAAATCATAGGAACAATTCCAACCTGTATAGTTGTGGAATCCTCACCACAAATTAACGCTGAAGTAGTATTTCATATTCTAAAAGATGATTCGTTCTCCATCCAGATTATACTTGGGCGAGACTTCCTTTTGAATAATAAAATTTCTTGTCATTTTAACTGTACAAAAACAAAGGAAGATGAGAGACTAAAATTATTTTCCGAGGTAGCTTCAGCTGATGTTTTAGATATAAAATCAGATGATTTAAAAGATTTGCTAACAGACGTAGATACTGATTTTGAGGAAAACATTAAAAAGCAATTAATTTCAACTATTTTAGAGGTGGAAAATACAAAAGTGGCTCCAGCCGATGATGACTATTTTGTAAAAGTTAAATTAAAAAATGACTCTACTTACAGATATAGCCCAAGACGTTTTGCTTGGTCAGAAAAAGTTAAAATAAGAGAAATTGTGGATGACCTGCTACAAAGAGGTATTATTAAAGAAAGTACGTCAGAGTACTGCGCGAGAATCGTTCCTATTAGAAAGAAAAATGGCGATATACGTCTTTGCGTAGACTTGCGACCGTTAAATGAGAGAGTATCAAAGCAAAAATAACCTTTCCCCATAATCGAGGATTGCCTTACAAAAATTTTAAACAGGTCTATTTTTTCCTTGTTGGATTTAAAAGACGGATTCTACAATATTAAAATACATCCCGATCACACGAAGTTTTTCGCTTTCGCCACTCCCGATGGCCAGTACGAGTACAATAGACTTCCTTTCGGATATTGTGAAGCTCCAACGGAGTTTGAAAAAAGACTTTTAATGATTTTGCAACCCTTGATTAAGGAGGATAAGGTAATCGTATACATAGACGATATATTAATACCCACTCATACTGTCTCTTTCAATCTAGATATTTTAAAACGAATATTACTGTTATTAAAGCGTCACGACTTCAAAGTAAATTATAAGAAGTGTACCTTCTTGAAGACATCCATAGAATATCTCGGGTATACTTTATCCCTTTCAGGGATTATGTTAAGTCCAAGACACACACAGGCAGTCGCTAATTTTCCAGTCCCCAAAAAAGTTTTGGAACTTCAAAGATTCCTAGGTTTAGCGAATTACTTTCGTAGGTTCATAAAGGATTATTCAATCAAAGCAAAACCTTTACAAAACCTCTTAAGGAAAAATTCAAAATTTGTTTTTGACAACACTTGTCTCTCGGCATTTCAAAAACTTAAAAAAAAATTAACTTCTTACCCGGTTTTGCGTCTCTATAACCCTACATTTGAAACCGAGTTACAGCCTGGCTGTAGGATGTTTCCAGGAGGTTAGATTAGGAAAGGTCCTAGGGTCAGGATGGGGGCTTAGTTCAGAAGGATCCGCTGGTGGTTAATTTCTTGAAAGCACAACACTTGTGACGGTTGTCAGAAAATATATATATGTATTTTACGGCACGGAATAACAGGTGTTACATGGTTAACGCCGGATCGTTGACACTTATGCGCGGTTAGGACAGATTCGGTCGGATAATCTTTTGGTTACGAAAATAACACGTCCTCCCTATCACGCGGCTGGCAAACGACAACCTTTCCGGATATCTCTTTCGCGCTAGTGGACTCTCGCGTGTCCGGTCACATGACCGCTTGTCGCCAATCAGGCGTGTCGACGTCACGCTGACGTCATTGCGCGGACGCAGGAGCTCCCGCGGATGCGCGCGCATATAAATTAGAGGCGCCGAGTAAGGTTATACCTTACAGCTTCGGCCATTCCTGACCTGTCGCATTCGACCCGAATGCGAATTATACATACTTTTGTAAAACTGGATACAAAATAAAATATGTCTATCTAATAGATAACGTTACAAAGAACTTTGAACGGTAAAATGGATACAAATGCATCGGTAACTTGAAACTTTAAATAAAATAGAATATAATATTGAGTAAACTAATAATTATAACGCTCTTATTATCTAACGCATGACGTATCTATATATATATATGTGTCTTAAAATGTTATAAAAGCTCCAAACTAAAATAAAATAACAATCTCTTTGACAAACGAAACTTAGATTTTGGTGACCAACCGTCGTACAGGCCATAATGCCCTGTACGGTTTTTTCGTAGCCGCAATGCGCCATATCGTCATGATAATGACGAATAATGTTATGGACCATTTGTTCTGGGACTACAAATTTAGGGGTATGTGTGTCCTTCTTGTAGACCAGGCCATCGAAAATCTCAAACTTTTCATACTCTTGCTCCGTTAAACTTTCCGCTATGAGCTTTAATTGTGGATCCTGTAATTGACAAAATTGTAATTCTTTTTCAATCGGCATGGCTTCGACATACGCGACGATTCTACTGAGTGCGTCGACATGAGCCATCCGTTGTCCGTCTCGATGTTTAACTTTAAAAGTATAGTCTTGTAGTTTTAGCGTCCACTTAGCAATTCTAAGATTCAAATTAATTTTATTCATTGCGTACACCAAAGCATGGCAATCTGTAACGACAGTAAAATCGATACCATACAGGTAGACATGAAATCTTTCTATAGATCTTAACACAGCAAGCATTTCTAGTTCAAATGAGTGATAATTTTTCTCGGCTGCATTTGTGGACTGACTGTAATACGAAACTGGGGCCCAAAGGCCGTCTACTTGTTTCTGTAGAAGAATACCCGCAATGGCTAATGCACTTGCGTCTGTATGTAACTCGGTTTCTAATGTAGGGTTGTAGAGACGCAAAACCGGGTAAGAAGTTAATTTTTTTTTAAGTTTTTGAAATGCCGAGAGACAAGTGTTGTCAAAAACAAATTTTGAATTTTTCCTTAAGAGGTTTTGTAAAGGTTTTGCTTTGATTGAATAATCCTTTATGAACCTACGAAAGTAATTCGCT
>OZ020537.1:20323036-20419064 GCA_963971435.1 Lasius platythorax | reverse complement strand
CTGCTAATGTAAGTTCGTTTGAGCATTCAAGAGAACAAGATAATAAAAATTTTCGATTAATTATCTCGGAAAAAAATTGGAACGATATAAAGCCTGTTGCAAAGAAATATACCAATCGTCGCTATTTAAAACTCAAACCGGGAGAATGGTCTAATATATTTGCCGCAAAAATATGGGAGCAGACAAAAATTCCTTGCGCTTTTACGTTTAAAAATGCAACAGCTTTTCCAAGCCTCAATGCGAAATCTTTTGTTCGATTCAATGCTGTGTGCAAAGAATGCAATGCAATATTACGCGGAAGAATGTACAAAAAGCCAAATGATGGACAGGATGCAATTTTTGATTGCAATTTATTTAATTTTGATAAAGAAATTGTCCACATTAAGAAAAGACATTTGAAAGGATCTCTTCGTCAAAAAATTGCCGGTCACTTAGTGGACGCGAAAAAACAAGCGACTATTTGGCGCATTGAAGAAGCTAACCGAATCATGGAATTTGGCGATAAAAATCCGCCAATTTTGTATTCGCCGCGAGTTTTGCGCAAAGCTAAGCAGGGCGAAATAGATAATCGTTTAGGCATCGACAATAATCATGACGCCATTAAAAATTTACAAATTTTTAAATACACAAAAGTGCCCGGTTCGATACATTCAATAGGCTTAGATCCTTTCTATGTTATGTATTGGTCAAAAGAACAAATGACTATGTACAAGTTAATTAATCGGAATAGAAATGCTTATTTCACTATGGATGCTGCAGGTAGCATAGCAAAGGCATTAATTTTACCTGATGGAACAAAATCCTCCCATCTTTTCTTATATCAATGCATGATCGTTCCAAAAGATAAACGGGGTATTCCAGTGTTTCAAATGATTTCAACGAAACAGGATGCAGCCCTTTTAACATATTTTTTAATTGAAATCCGAAGAGCCGGTGTTACGGTGCCATCTGTAACAGTAACGGATCATAGTAAAGCAATGCTAGTCACTTTAGCTCGCGCATTTTCAGATTGCGCTGATCTAAAGCATTATCTGCAATGTTGCTATGATATAGCCGTAAAAAATAAAGAAACATTTTTACCTGCATCATATCTAAGATTAGACGTTAGCCATGTCATAAAAATTATAGCCAATTGGGAATGTTTACGACATCAGCCACGAAAAGTACGTCAATTTTATTTAAGATGCATATCTCAAGCTTACAAAATGCAATCCGTGGAAGAATTAAATTCTTTCTTAACGTCATTACTCGTTGTAGCTCTAAGTGAAGAAGTAAGCTTCACGGATGATAACACGTCTGTTCCAGCTCAGGCGTGCTTGCAATCTATTAATGATTGCATTAAAGGTGTATACACCGAGGAATCTGACGATATCAAGAATGAAATATCATCGATATCCGATGACTTCGATTACGAAGAAATTTCATTATCGTGGCAAGAATGGAGTAATGAAGTATATACAAACGCTAACACTTTAGCATTAAAATCACGCGATGGAAACATTGTTAATGCTTTTTATAATCCGAAAGCTGCCCAAAAAATTAAAGATTTGATTAAAAATTTACCATTATGGACTGGTATTATGCGTCCATATTTTAAAGCGGGTATGGAAATAGCAACGTCTTCTTTAGTGGAATCCATTTTCGCTGAATATAAAAGTAGACTTTTCAAGGGTTGTATTCCAATGAGAGTGGACAAATTAGTGATTAATCATTTAAAATATCTTGATGGCAGATTGCGTTTAGATTTTGCTGCGGAGCAAGAATCTCAAATTTCCCCCAAACCGAATTTACAGAAATCTGCGTCTTCTATCAACGACGTATCATTCTTGCATTCAACGTCGATTGATGAAAATACAAATAAATCTATGACATCTACTACGAAAAATTCCGATGATAACGAAAAAGCCATTGTAATATCGGAGTTATCTAAAAACTTGGATAATGATAAAGAAAAAGTCAATGTAATGTCAGATTTATCTGAAAATTCGAATGATAAAGAAACAGTCTATGCAATTTCGGATTTATCTGAAAATTCGGATAATTCTTTAAATTATAAAGAAAATTGGATGGGCTTAGTTAATAAAGATACTAAAAAGTATGGCATTAAAAAAAAAACATATTTAGATAAATTTCCCGAATGGGACAGTGTTGAGTCAAATAATTTAATTATAATACCTATAATAAAAAATGGAAACTTATGCCAACCGGTAAAATTGCAAGGAAAAAATGTAATGATTCGAAATACATGTGCCTTCGATGCTCTGCTTCACATAACAGTACACATAATAGGTATGCATGTGCAATATAAAGACAACATACAAAAAATTGACGATCGTTTTATGCAACTGGCATTAAAAATTGCATCTGTAGGAAAAATATGTAAAAATGAATATGTAGAAAGAGCCTCTTTTCTCATTGAGACAACATTATTCGAATCATCTAAATATACCAGACGTTTCGATTCGTTAGATGCAATGTCCAACGCTGCTCATTTAGCTGAGTATACTTCCGTCTCTTTGCCAAGTATCACAAGAATTAAAACATGCAAAGTATGCAATATTTCTAACGAGAGAAAATTTACAGCTATGAGTATTAATGTTGATATTTTATTGAATAAAGGCCTTCAAAATATTCAAGATGCTCTAAATGACACAATGACATTAAGACAAACATGTGTCAAATGCAATAATGCATACGAGATCAATGAAAATTATGGACCACAAATAATGATCGACACAAGCATTTTAACTGATAACAACTATTTAAAAACTGTTAAAATAAAATCAAATATATACAATTTAAATAATATTGCCAAAACTATTATTATAAAAAATAATAAATATGTATTAAGAGGTGTCATAAATTATTTAAATAATATGCGACACTATGTCGCTTTATTATTCACGGGAATATCTTGGTACGAATACGACGATTTGAAAACTAAACGTATAGAGATATCACCGACAAAATACACGATTACGCCGCATGTACTATTATACGCAAAATCAAATTAAATTAAAATATTTTAACCTATCATTTTAAGTTTATTATAACTTATTACTTAAAATTAAATATTATAAAGTATATAATCTATTTTTTTTATATTTTAAAAATATGTTAAACAAACGACATAAAAGTATACAAGAGAACTGTTTTAGAAAAAATAGAACTCTTGAAAATCGACTGGCGTCTCAACTTTTACCTCGAAAATATGCATTATTCGAGCAAAATAATTATTCTAAAAAATTTCGAAGTATTCTAGTTATCAGAACTCTTTAGAAATGCAATGTACATGCCCAGAACTATTCGAGAACTGCTTTAGAATAAGCAGAACTATCGAAAATCTTTTGGCGTCTCACGTTTTACCTCGAAAATATGCATTATTCGGGCAAAATAATTATTTTAAAAAATTTCTGAGTGTTCTAGTTATCAGAACTCTTTATAAATGCAATGTACATGCCCAGAACTATTCAAGAACTGCTTTAGAATAAGCAGAACTATCGAAAATCTACTGGCGTCTCACTTTTTACCTCGAAAATATGCATTATTCGGGAAAATAATTATTTTAAAAAATTTCTAAGTGTTCTAGTTATCAGAACTCTTTGGAAATGCATTGTGCATGTTAAATACTATACGAGAATTATTTTAAAAAAAATAGAACTTTTGAAAATCGACTGGCGTCTTACCTTTTACCTCGAAAATATGCATTATTCGGGCAAAATAATTATTTTAAAAAATTTCTAAGTGTTCTAGTTATCAGAACTCTTTAAAAATGCATTGTACATGTTAAATACTATACGAGAACTATTTTTAAAAAAAATAGAACTCTTGAAAATCGACTGGCGTCTCACCTATTACCTCGAAAATATGCATTATTCGGGCAAAATAATTATTTTAAAAAATTTCTAAGTGTTCTAGTTATCAGAAATCTTTAGAAATGCAATGTACATGCCCAGAACTATTCGAGAACTGCTTTAGAATAAGGAGGACTATCGAAAATCTATTGGCGTCTCACCTGTTACCTCGAAAATATGCATTATTCGGGCAAAATAATTATTTTAAAAAATTTCTGAGTGTTCTAGTTATCAGAACTCTTTAGAAAGACATTGTACATGCCCAGAACTATTCGAGAACTGCTTTAGAATAAGCAGAACTATCGAAAATCTACTGGCGTCTCACATTTAAACCCGAAAATATGCTTTTTTCGGGCTAATTAATTATTTTAAAAAATTTCTGAGTGTTCTAGTTATCAGAACTCTTTAGAAATGCAATGTACATGCCCAGAACTATTCAAGAACTGCTTTAGAATAAGCAGAACTATCGAAAATCTTTTGGCGTCTCACGTTTTACCTCGAAAATATGCATTATTCGGGCAAAATAATTATTTTAAAAAATTTCTAAGTGTTCTAGTTATCAGAAATCTTTAGAAATGCAATGTACATGCCCAGAACTATTCGAGAACTGCTTTAGAATAAGGAGGACTATCGAAATTCTATTGTCGTCTCACCTGTTACCTCGAAAATATGCATTATTCGGGCAAAATAATTATTTTAAAAAATTTCTGAGTGTTCTAGTTATCAGAACTCTTTAGAAAGACATTGTACATGCCCAGAACTATTCGAGAACTGCTTTAGAATAAGCAGAACTATCGAAAATCTACTGGCGTCTCACATTTAAACCCGAAAATATGCTTTTTTCGGGCTAATTAATTATTTTAAAAAATTTCTAAGTATTCTAGTTATCAGAACTCTTCAGAAATGCAATGTACATGCCCAGAACTATTCGAGAACTGCGTTAGAATAAGCAGAACTATCGAAAATCTACTGGCGTCTCACCTTTTACTTCGAAAATATGCATTATTCGGGCAAAATAATTATTTTAAAAAATTTCTGAGTGTTCTAGTTATCAGAACTCTTTAGAAATGCAATGTACATGTTAAATACTATACGAGAACTATTTTAAAAAAATAGAACTTTTGAAAATCGACTGGCGTCTCACCTTTTACCTCGAAAATATGCATTATTCGGGCAAAATAATTATTTTAAAAAATTTCTAAGTGTTCTAGTATTCAGAACTCTTTAGAAATGCATTGTACATGTTAAATACTATACGAGAACTATTTAAAAAAAAATAGAACTCTTGAAAATCTACTGGTGTCTCACCTTTTACCTCGAAAATATGCATTATTCGGGCAATATAATTGTTTTAAAAAATTTCTAAGTTTTCTAGTTATCAGAACTCTTTAGAAATGCAATGTACATGCCCAGAACTATTCGAGAACTGCTTTAGAATAAGGAGGACTATCGAAATTCTATTGTCGTCTCACCTGTTACCTCGAAAATATGCATTATTCGGGCAAAATAATTATTTTAAAAAATTTCTGAGTGTTCTAGTTATCAGAACTCTTTAGAAAGACATTGTACATGCCCAGAACTATTCGAGAACTGCTTTAGAATAAGCAGAACTATCGAAAATCTACTGGCGTCTCACATTTAAACCCGAAAATATGCTTTTTTCGGGCTAATTAATTATTTTAAAAAATTTCTAAGTATTCTAGTTATCAGAACTCTTCAGAAATGCAATGTACATGCCCAGAACTATTCGAGAACTGCGTTAGAATAAGCAGAACTATCGAAAATCTACTGGCGTCTCACCTTTTACTTCGAAAATATGCATTATTCGGGCAAAATAATTATTTTAAAAAATTTCTGAGTGTTCTAGTTATCAGAACTCTTTAGAAATGCAATGTACATGTTAAATACTATACGAGAACTATTTAAAAAAAATAGAACTTTTGAAAATCGACTGGCGTCTCACCTTTTACCTCGAAAATATGCATTATTCGGGCAAAATAATTATTTTAAAAAATTTTTAAGTGTTCTAGTATTCAGAACTCTTTAGAAATGCATTGTACATGTTAAATACTATACGAGAACTATTTAAAAAAAAATAGAACTCTTGAAAATCTACTGGTGTCTCACCTTTTACCTCGAAAATATGCATTATTCGGGCAATATAATTGTTTTAAAAAATTTCTAAGTTTTCTAGTTATCAGAACTCTTTAGAAATGCAATGTACATGCCCAGAACTATTCGAGAACTGCTTTAGAATAAGGAGAACTATCGAAAATCTACTGGCGTCTCACATTTAAACCCGAAAATATGCATTTTTCGGGCTAATTAATTATTTTAAAAAATTTCTAAGTTTCTTAATTATCAGAACTCTTTGAAAAGGCTATGTACATGCCAAATACTATACGAGAACTGTTTTAGAAAAAATAGAACTCTTGAAAATCGACTGGCGTCTCACTTCGACATCTATAGATATAGGTATCCGATTATCTTTATTTTAGTTTAATTATTATTTTTTGCTTTAAAATGATATAACTCTTCATAGAACTCATGTAGAACTATAGATCTTTCGATTTCTGATAATTTCTGATAAGGAAAATGTCGTAGGACAAAGTGAGACGCTGCGTGAAGTTGGCGTCTCAGTTTGTCCGAAGCGATTTTTTTGCTTTAACGGCCGGAACTATTTGTTTAACTCATATAGAACTCTAGAACTATTAAAAATAAAGCCAGAATTCTCAAAAAATAATGAGTTTCCACGAAATGATACGCCAACTTCACACACACCAGGACCCTGTGTAGCTTTTTATTGTATCAATATGGATATTATGATACAATTAAAAATAATTCTACAAATTGTTTTTTAATAGGAAACATTTTTATAAATATAAAAAATCTCATTAATCCACTTATTTTAAAAATATAAAATACAAAATAAGTTTTGATCGATGAAAATTTGTACAGATATCTGAATTCACATAGAAACACTCCTACCACTCGACCAATACTAGCAAATAAATTAAACGGGCGAAGTTTGAAGAATATTTTTCAGGGAGACGTATCTCTTGGTTTGAGATTACAAGAATCCCTTGATTATTCTCTAACAATCCCGTTAATAAATAGGCGAGAAAAATATAGGTCCGAAAAGTCGCTGAAGCAGGAATCGAACCTGCGTCTTTCGCTTGCCGGGCGACTGCTTTAACCATCTAAGCTATTCAGACCCTTTCGGTCCTATATTTTTATCTTGCCTTTTTAATAGATGTTAGTAAACAATAATTTGAGAACGTTTTACCGGCTCTCAACGGTGAAAGATGTAAATTCTAATATTGTGTGTTAGCTCCATAATTAGGTCCAGGAGCGAATTAAATTAACTAATTAATAATTTTTTAAACCGCTAGTCAGAATAGCTTAGATGGTTAAAGCAGTCGCCCGGCAAGCGAAAGACGCAGGTTCGATTCCTGCTTCAGCGACTTTTCGGACCTATATTTTTCTCGCCTATTTATTAACGGGATTGTTAGAGAATAATCAAGGGATTCTTGTAATCTCAAACCAAGAGATACGTCTCCCTGAAAAATATTCTTCAAACTTCGCCCGTTTAATTTATTTGCTAGTATTGGTCGAGTGGTAGGAGTGTTTCTATGTGAATTTATCTGACTAGCGGTTTAAAAAATTATTAATTAGTTAAGATATCTGAATGTTACAAATGGGAACTTACCACGCTGTTACGGGCTGCCAAAGATTCATAAAACTGGTTTCCCTCTACGTATTATTGTATCGTCACTCGGTAGTCCGTTATACAATGTTGCGCGTTACTTTCACGGTATTTTGCATGCTTCTGTTACAAAATCTCTGTCTCACATCAAAGATGGATGGTCCTTTGCTAATACGATCAAAAACACAGCTATCAATGATGATGAATTACTAATTTCATTAGACGTCACGTCATTATTTACCAACATTCCTAAAGATTTAGCATTGAAGGCAATTATGAAACGATGGTGTGACATTAGCAAGAACACAAGTTTCAATGAAACTCAGTTTGTATATGCCGTGGAATTGATTTTAGACTCGACGAATTTCAGTTTTAATGGGCAGTTTTATGAGCAAATTTTTGGCAGCCCGATGGGTTCCCCTTTGTCACCAATTTTGGCAGATTTGGTAATGGACGATTTGGAAACACATTGCTTGAAACTGTTAGGTGATTCGGTAACTGTTTTTTATAGATACGTTGACGACATTTTTGCTGTAGTTAGGCGATCGAAGATAGACGAAATTTTGACGACATTTAATAACTATCATGAACGTTTAAAATTCACACACGAGATGGAATCAAACTCGTGTATCAACTTTTTGAATACCACGGTTATAAGAAGTAATGGTAAATTATTGACTAATTGGTATAGAAAACCAACTAATTCTGACAGATACATAAATTTTTACTCCAACCATCCCTTTAATTACAAAATTAACACCATTTACAACTTAGTTGACCATGCTATATTACTATCAGATAAACAATTCCATAAAAATAATATCTCAACTGTGTAAAGAATTCTAATAAATAATTGTTTCCCAAAGCATACTATAAAACACTATGTTGATAAGAGAATGAATATTTTAATAAAACGTAATAATGACAACTATTCTGCTAACAATGACGACACTAATAGTACGACAAACCGATTTGACATCGATTCTATTATTTCTTTACCTTATGTCGAAAATGTTAGTGAAGGCATTAGTCGATCGCTTAATGATTTGGGTTTTAATGTCGTCTATACAATACCAAAGAAATTGGATTCTTTAATTAAACGTGGCAAAGACAGATTGAATAACGAGGTTAGAACTAATTTAGTATATAAAATAAACTGCCAAAATTGTACTAAGTCATACATTGGCCAAACAAAAAGATATTTAAATACTCGTGTAAAAGAACATTTTAATAATATTAAATTGCATGCGTCTAATCATTCAGTTATCAGTAAACATAAATTAGATTTTAAGCATGATTTTGACTGGGCTAAACCGATGATATTACATAGCGAGAAACATACGAAGAAGAGAGAAATAGCCGAAATGTTTTTTATCAAAAAAACTAAAAACACAATTAACCTACAAAAAGATACAGAAAATCTAAACAATGTCTATGACAATATATTAAAGGTTGTTTAGTCCCCTTCCCAGTTCGTTGGCTACCTTACTATTGACAAGATGTGACATTCGCACAGCACTAATTTTAAACGTAAGATAAAAATTTTAATAATTATTTAACTTCTCTTCCATATTTAGTTGCGCATTACTATAGATCGAATTTAACTTTTGTATAATTGTAACATATTTGAATCTTTGTAATTTTTATAGTACACTTGAAAAGGACCGAAACCAATGGTCGAAACGTCGTGTTACATTAAATGCTAACTTAGCCAGTATTGGTCGTCTAAATTATTTATCCCGTTAATTAACGACTGGCAATATTAAGAATTAAATTATTGAAAATAAGTTTTAATTTTTGTTTATTTTAAATTTATTTGATAAAATATTTATTTTCCGATTAGACATATTCACATATTCATTCAATTTATATTACTATAAACTAATATAATATAAATAAATGATATGTCTTTTTTCACTCTTTTTTTCTTATTGTTATCTTTACTAATTAGATATACATATATTACATTTAATATATATTAATTAGACATATATTATGTTTTTAATTTTTATTTTATAAGTTATTTACATTTGTAAATTAATATAAATAAGAAAAAATCCTCGCGTGCTTCGCCGAAAGCGAAAGCAAAAAGGACGCTCGAGAGATAGAACATGAGTTATTGAATGTGTGTGTGTGTATTGTGTGTCGCGCGGCGACATTTGATCTTACAAACAAAAGACAATCAGCCGCGCTGCAACAACGCACGTGCTCGCACGAGCTCGCGAATCGGCAGTCCGTTTTTTGTCGCCGAAGTGAGTGGAGCTATTTAGAACGATGCCTAGACGTAAGTATTTACTTTTACTTTTAATTATTTTACTTTTTCACTCTCTCTCTCTCTCTCTCTCTCTCTCTCTCTCTCTCTCTCTTCTCTCTCTCTATCTTTTATTTTTATATATATTGTATAAAACACTGTATAAATGTTTATATATTTATATTTTTTATTTTAGCAAAGAGTGAAGGATCGACTTCCCAAGAATATGGGAAGCAGTACATCCCAAGAATACGGAAGACGGCGACGGCGCCGTCACCAACGTGCAAGAAGGTGGTGACGGCGTCGTCGCCGTCACTCGCGTGCACAAAAGTGACGACAGCGACGACGACGCTACCAGCGGACACGAGGATGGCGACCGCGCCGCTATCAATGAATACGAGGATGGCGACGGCGCCGCTACCAGCGGACACGAGGATGGCGACGGCGCCGCTATCAGCGGACACGAGGATGGCGACGGCGCCGCTACCAGCGGACACGAGGATGGCGACGGCGCCGCTACCAGCGGACACGTGGATGGCGACGGCGCCGCTATCAGCGGACACGAGGATGGCGACGGCGCCGCTACCAGCGGACACGAGGATGGCGACGGCGCCGCTACCAGCGGACACGTGGATGGCGACGGCGCCGCTACCAGCGGACACGAATGTGGCGACGGCGCAAAATATTAGAAAGGTTAGTATAATTAAATTGTATTATAATAACGTAAAGGATAGACGGGCTAATTGAGCCGAGCGGTAATAAGTGCGCAAATATATGAAGTATTCAGATATACGTTTCGGTCCTGATGTCGAATCAACGTCAACAAGTGATGTCTATTGTGTCAATTGCGTGCGTGTGTCTATTACAATAAAATATCAGGACCGAAACGTACATTAAATGATCTGAATACTTGATCTATTCTTTACATTATCTTTGTCAAAGCCTTTATTTTATATATTCGTATTTCAAAGAAAGAAGACGTTGATCAGATGTATGTATATATAAATGTAAAAATTAATCTTTTTTTTGCAGCGCATCAATAACGCTGTTCGAAAGGCGGTGACGAAAGAGCGGGCGAGACAGCAAAGATTCGCCGAGCGGCGCGATATTATGTATAATACAGGCATTCCGCCCGCAGCGCCAGGATACAAGTCCGCACCACCCGTAGCACCAAGATACGTGCACGCACCGCCGGTAGCACCAGGATACGTGTACGCATCACCCGTAGCACCAGAATACATGCACGCACCGCCGATAGCACCAGGATACGTGCACGCACCACCCGTAGCACCAGAATACGTGCACGCATTGCCCGCAGCACCAAGATACGTGCACGCATCGCCGGTAGCATCAGAATACGTGCACGCATCGCCGGTAGCATCAGAATACGTGCACGCACCGCCCGCAGCACCAAGATACGTGCACGCACCGCCGGTAGCACCAGAATACGTGCACGCACCGCCCGCAGCACCAAGATACGTGCACGAACCACCCGTAGCACCAGGATACGTGCACGCACCACCCGTAGCACAAGAATACGTGCACGCACCGCCCGCAGCACCAAGATACGTGCACGCACCACCCGTAGCACCAGAATACGTGCACGCACCGCCGGCGCCGGTAGGATACTTATACGCATCGCCCGCAGTACCAGGATACATGCCCACACAGAAATAAAACGTGCCGAGAACTCATCTGCTGTCCGAGCAGGAATGAAGAGCCATCGGAGTTTTTTTTTAGTTTATTTTGTTTTTCTTTCTAGAAATTTTAATTTTAATTTTTACTTTTACTTTTCCTCGTTTCATCTTTTCATTTAACATGTGCGATAACATACTTATGCGCACGAATGTATCGCGTTTGTTCGTCCAAAATGCAATCTGCTCTTTTATCATCGACTTTTTTTTTTTTTTTTTTTTTTTTGCGAGGGTAGGAGGAAATGCGTTTACGCAGACCTGACCGCCCGTACGGCCAGGTACTGTGGGACTCGCCTCGATGTTGCTGAAGAACGCAACGGGCCCTACCCACTAAAACCTCCTCCCTGTACGCAGACCGACCTGGACTGCAAGAACCAGGAGTTCCGCGGAACCGCGCAAGCATTGCATCGCGGAAACTCCTCTCCAGCTGGCGAAAACCGCCCGACCTGACGGGAACCACAGAGGCCTCTTTCTCGTCAGAAGAGGCAACAACTACAGGGCCTCCAAGGAGACCCGACGACAAATATCGAGGAGTAAGGAGCCCCCCTCGGAAGAGAGGGGGGGAAGACCCTCGAGTAACCGCTGACTATCGATGTAAGATAGTTGTATAAACTTCCGGCGACTGCACATGCGGGAGCAGAGAGCGACCCGTGCAGACGCAATGTCCAAAGGTAAGTAGTGTGCGGATGTCAATGTATGTATGTAAGAGTGTATGTGTGTGTATGTGTGTGTATGTGTATGTGTGCGTGTGTGTGTATGTGCGTGTGTATGTTTGTTTGTGTGTGCGTGTGAGTCGGCCAAGCCGACGCACCCATCGTCATCCGGACGAGTCCGTTAGAGAGTGAAGACTCGGCGAGGGCCGGTCTCTGATCCTCTCAGCTGCCTCCTTCGCCTTGATGACACTCGCCGCGAAGTCCGAGAACGCTGACCAGTTCTCGCCTGATTCCAAAGCAGCGCCGACAACAAACCGCAAGGTAAATGTGCCTCCATCTTCCAAAGGACCGATCCTGTCGATAAGTCGAGTCCTCATCTCGGCCCAGGCGGGACATGCCCCGAGCGTGTGCTCCACGGTGTCGGCATCGCTGTCGCAATGGGGACAAGACTCGTCGTCCCTCTTCCCGATCCTCAGCAAGTAGTGTCCAAAACTACCATGACCCGTAAGTAGTTGAGACATGTAGTAGTTGAGGCAGAGGTGTCTTCTCTCGATCCACTCGATGAGATGTGGATATATAGCCTCGATGGTTCGCTTGCCCCACAGAGACGGGTTCCGAAGATACTCGGCCCATTCGTGGTACAGGACAAGCTGCTCCGTCTCTCTGATAACAGCCGCAGAATCGCAGAACCATTCATCGTGCGCCTTCAGCACAGACACCCCCTCGAATACCCTCCTTCTGCAGCGCGCAGTGATATGCAGGGGAGGTATTTTTGCCAACAGTGAGGCCGCGTCGCACGAGGTTGTGCGATAGGCCGAGATCACCTTTATGGCCAGGGTCCTCTGTACACGTCGTAAGAGCCGTTGGGCCCTAGTCGAGCGCTCGAAAGCCTCGCACCAGACCGGGGCGCCGTAGAAGATGACCGACTGAATCACCTTCGAGTACAGGTTTCTCTTATCCTCCCTAGGTCCCCGAAGGTTAGGCATAAGCCTACCAAGAGCACGCGTCACTTTGGAGACCTTGTCCACCACGTAGGAGAAATGGTCCTCGAACGATCATCTGCTGTCTATGAAGACCCCCAAATACTTCATGGACCCCTTCAACTCGATCCTGGTGTCCCCCACGGAGATGGATGGAAGGGCGTCAGGCTTGGTACGTCCGTGGAAGACGACTGCTTCCGTCTTCTGCACCGAGACTCGGAGTCCCAGTCGCCTCACCTGTGAGAGAACTCTCGCCACCTGGATACCAACTCTAACCGCAGCAGTGCCAATATCCTCCGCCGTTGCGATGATGAGGGTGTCATCGGCATAGCAGACGATGTAGCTGCCCTGCTCCTTGGTAACTCTCAAGGTGGAGTCGTAAGCGATGTTCCATAGCAGAGGACCGAGGACCGAACCTTGCGGAACCCCGGCCTCCACGCTCCTCCTAACGAGTTCACCCTGGGTGTTGCGGAACTCGATGGACCTTTCCGACAGGTATGAGTCCACGATGCGCCTCAGGTAGTCCGGAAATCGCTTCTCGGCCAACGCCATCCTTATGGAATGCCACGGCAAGGAGTTAAAGGCGTTCTCTATATCGATCGCGACAGCGATCGCGATCCCACCCTCCGAGACAGAGTCCGAGGTAATGGCCTTGACCCTAGCCAAAGCATCGCAAGTCGACCTCTGCTTGCGGAAGCCAAATTGGTTGGCGGAAAGATTGACTTCTTCGTTGTTCTCAAGCCAATCCAACAACCTATCCGCGATGACCCTCTCAAAAGTTTTTCCAATCTCATCTAATAGACAGATCGGCCGCACCTTCGGAAGACCCGTGATGGAGCCCTTCTCCCCCTTCGGGATCAGCACAAGATTCGCGTTTTTCCAGCAAACCGGAAAAACCCCGTCCTTCAAGCACCTGTTATAACATACGGCCATCTTGTCCAACATGCAATTTGGAACCTTCCTTAATAAGGTGGCCTTGAAGCCGTCCGGACCGGGAGCCGTGTTCTTAGCAGCTCTACCCTTGAGCAGGCGAAAAACCTCGCCAAACGAGACAGTCCACTCGTCGTCCCACCGAAAGTCCCCCCAGTCTCCCGGAGCATCACGCACCGAACCCCTGGGGAAGAGGCCGTCCAGGAGCCGGTCGAGGACCTCCGGCTCAAGAATCTCACTTAAGCTGGGAGATGACCTCCTGAGGCGGCTCAAAACCAGACGGTAGGGAAGACCCCACGGATCGCTATCCAAAGTGAGGATGAGCTCCCTCCAAGCAGCGGACTTGGCTCTGTTGATGGCACGCCTCAACTCTTTCTTCCTCGCTCTGTACTCCATCCTCAGATTCTCGGCCGCAAGGGGAGGGCCGCGAGCTCCCCTTCTGCGAGTCCAACGTCGTCTGGCCCTGATGCAGGACGTCCTCAATTCGGCGATAGAGTCATTCCACCAGTAGGCTGCCCTCTTAGGTTGTCTAGGGCCGATCCTAGGGGCCGAGGCGTCGCAGGCCTCCTCAATCGTGTCGTCGAGCCAACGCGCAAAGTCCCTCGCAGAGAAGGCATCCTCACCCAGGGAATCGTCATAGCACGCCCACGTGAGAGACAAATCGAAGGCGGCCATATCCATCTTGGACAGTTTCCAGCGTCGTCCTATCCCACCGCTACTCGTGGACCGTACCGATGATAAACCGACGGAGAAAGTTATGTAGGAGTGATCTGACAAAGTCTCCAGATCCTCCCTAACCATCCAGTCTTCGACCAGCCCGATGACCCGAGGGGTGACCCAGGTCAGATCGATTATCGAGCTGCCCTGGGGTCTCACACAAGTCGGGACATTACCGACATTGAGTATGCGCAAGTCGTTAGCCGCGGCCCATCGTTCGACTTCGTCCCCCCTGATGTCAGTGATCGGGGAGCCCCAGTGTGACGACTTGGAGTTAAAGTCACCGCAAATGATGATCTTGTCATCTAGCGCGCGGATGGCACCGGACAGCTCCTCCAAGAACTCCAGGAATTCCGCTATCGGAAGGCTCGGGGACACGTAGCACGAGACTACATAAAGGTCCCGACATCTGACAGCCACGAAATGACGGCCCCTACCCGCGAGAGTACACGGGCTCCGAAGAATTTCAGGGTTCCATCTGATAGCAGCTTTTCCGTCATCACTTCCGAACCAGACCACGGTGTTGGGGATCTTAATCGGCTCGGAGATGACGCAAAGCCCTACTTTCAACTCAGTCATATGCTGATCAAGCATGTCCTGAGCGGGCCAACAATGATTAATATTGCACTGCAAGACCGTGAAAGACATCACTCGACATTCGTCTTTCCGGACCTCCGCTCCGCAGCCGCCTTGACCGGGTCGCTGGATCTAAACTTGCCAGGCCTCTTTCTGTTAGTATCACAGAGAGCAGAGCCCATTCTGTGATCACTACTGCTTCCCGCCGACTCGCAGACCACGCAATGAGAGGGCAGCTTACAATCTTTAAGCGAGTGACCCTCGCCGCCGCAGTTGAAACAGCGGTTGCTCCTGTCTATGGTAGAAGTGTAGGAGAACCTGACGTGACCAAATCCCCAACACTTGAAGCATTGGGTGGGCCTGGTCTTTAGCAATTCAACTTTCACGAAGGTCCACCCCAACCTGACCTTTTTCTTCTGTGAAATAGCCACGGCAGCCGAAATCGGACATCTGGCCCAGACGGTGCTCAGGCCATTCCTCATCGGCTGAATATTGCCGATCCTGATATCGGCTTCCTCGCATTTGCCCTCGGATGCGATGAACTGGACGACCTCACCAGACGAGATTGTATCGTCCAGACCCACGAACCTCAGCTCGCCGTACGTGACCGGACAGCCCACGGTGGCTTGCCCATCGGGTATAAGGCCCCTCAGTTTCTCGCGAAGAGCCTGGGCCTTACCAGTATTGTCCTTGTCGAGGATTTCGATGAGGTAACCCCCGTTTGCGGCCCTCCTAAGTCTCGTGCTTTCTATATTGAGGTCCTTAAGCGAGATCTCATTCCTGGCCTTAATTAGAACGTTCTTATAAGAAAACCCCTCGGAGCGGCTGGTGATGGAAACAGCCGCTGTACGGGGGGGAACCGGACCTTTAGGCCTCCTTTTGGGGTTTACTCCCGCGCCCCTAGGGAGAGCGGACTTGGAGTCCCGCCTCCCAGCGAGGGTTCCACCAACGGAACTGCCTTTAGCCTTTCTGACACCCCCACCCTCGCTGAAAGGGGTGTTCCGAGCGACCGCCTTATCGGGTTTGGAACCTTCCTTGGGATCCCCGACGCTCTCTTTACGCGAGATCCTTCTCTTCTTAGTAACAGACCCAGGTCCACTAGGCGGAACCAGCTGGACGTTGGCAACCACTCTGGGCCGCGAGGGTCCGGGAGTACGCTGCGGCAACCGCTCCCACTCCATCGCAACGGGGGCCACAACGCCAGGCTCAACCTTATTAGGCACCTTAGCCGGATGTACGATCTGCTCATCCGTCTTCTTCTTCTTTTTAGCTCCCGGTACATCCCGAGATGATCCTGCCACCTGAGTCCTCGAGGAAACCGCCACGGGCAAAGCATCGATGGAAGAGGAGGGAGGCACATCCGGAAGCCCGGATGTCTTGTCCCCAAGGCCCCTCGGCCCCTCCGCGGCACCTCTCCCTTTCTTGAGGCTGGACAGTTCAGCCCTAAGCTCCTTGACGACTCTCCAAAGATCGTCGTTCTCGTGCTCAATTTTATCGATCTTCTTAAGTTCGATCCTCATGTCAGCGATCTCCTTACGAAGGATCACATTCTCCGCTTTGAGATTGTCGAACTCTATCCTCTCCTTGTTGGATTCCTTCCTAGCGGTAAGAAGCTCCTCGGACAATTCCCTAACTCTGGCTTCCAGTAAAGAGGGATCGCCAGACGATTCGGCCTTCTGAGTTAGGGCTCGGATGACGTCATTGATTTTATTCAGTTTAATCCTCATGCGTCCGCTCCAGGAACCCTGAAAGTTACTGCTCCTGGCCCTGACCGCTTCAACCACCTCGACGCACTCCAGACTGATAAGTCCAGCGTTCGTGGCGCTCATACCCACTAGTTGACTCGGTGAGATGCTGTCCAGGTCCGGCTTAAAGTCGATCTTCGAGCCAAAAATTGCAGGCTTCTTCCCCCTTCTGGGGGTGGAGGACTTAACTCCGCTGTCACCACGGGTCCCCTTAACCTGCCTTCTGGACAACCCCGGCTTGCCGACCGATTCCACGTCCGTATAGTCAGACCCATGAGGGGTTTCATAATCGGCGGTTAAATCAATATGGTCGGTGCAACTCCCCCTTTCCGGTGAGGGATCCACCAGCCTATTCCTCCTCCTCCTCCTACGAGATAAAATGGGAGGAGCAGCAATCTCATCACTTGAAGAGCCCACAACGAGAGAAGCCTCGGCCTTCCTCTTCTTCTTGGAGGCTTCAGCATCAACCTCCATTTCCTCATGATCCCTCAGATGATGAACCACGGGGGGAGAGTCTCCGAAGAAGGTATCCCCCTCCAGGTCAGGAGAGTCTTTTGTACCCCCATCCGGAAGAGCAACCGTCTCGTATCCCGCGTAGACGTCTTTTAGGATACTGTCAATGGATCTGGTCCGCACGGCCAGACCCGCGCATAGATCCCTCTTTAAGTTGAGATCCTCATCCTGATTGACGACGGTAGCCAGATTGACCGAGGTGCCCGCCTCCAACACCTCAGCCAGCCCTTCGTTCGATGACGACGTGGGAGCACCAGGGACGATAGTGCCCGCCACGCCGGCAGCTGGGGCTCCGAGATACCCCTGCTGCGGTAAGTTTTCTTCGCTATTGTCATCTGCCATATTTGTTTATAGTTTTAAGGCCTACTGTTGTCGAGGCGGAGTCAGCGGGAGGTAACTGGATAGACATATCCGCCAATACTCCCGCACCATCTATGCTCGATTCCCTATTAATAGGGGAGGAGGTGGAGCCAGCTTTAGGAACCGATTGCTCCATAATTCGCTTCGACGAGCGGGTGTCAGAGGCCCCAGAAGCCACTTCCGGAGGCCTGCATCTATTACCGCCCCAAACATGATCAGCCGGCCTGCCCAAGTCCACGCAAAGGGGACAACCAGGCGCGGACGAGCAAAAACCAGCGCGGTGGCCGGGAACGCCGCAACGATAGCAGCGATCGCTTCTGTCAATCTCAGATTTACACTGAGACTGAGTGTGACCCCGAAACAGACACCTAAAGCACACCAACGGGCGGGGTGGAAGCCACTCAACACTTGCATATCCCCAATCCAATCTGACGCGGCCCGCATTGACCACACGTTTGGCGGCAAGGGCGGGACACCGCACCCACACCGTGCCAAGACCAGAGGCAGTCTCCTTAATACGGCCCAACCGAACGCAGCCGCTGTCGCATCCGCCCGCAAGGGCAATCGCGGACGCAACGTTATCCGGAGTTACGGAGATGTCGATCCCTCGAACACGTAACTCAGCCAGTTTAGAAGGCCGACCGATGATAACATCTTTACCCCTAAACACTTCATTCATTTCATTGGCTAGATCGTCCGCTAGTTTCGTTCTGTCCTTCCCGGGGATTTGGATTAAAACCCCACCGTTAAACGCCTGCCTAATGCGAGAGTTCGCGATACCAAGAACCCCGAGGTCAATCTTGGACCTCGCCTCAGCCATTATCTCGCGATAACCTAGCTTGGACCCCGGCTTAATAGTCACAGAGACCACCTCTGTGGTCGGGGGCCGAAGTCTTGGTCCCGATTCATTCCTCCCTCTAACGTTCCTGACGGAGGAAGGGTCACCACAAACAGGCCCCAAAGCCAGGATCCTTCCATCCCCTACGCTCTTTCCGGGACCCACTGTGGTCCCCTGCCCAGGAGACACGGATGAACCATCCCTTGGAGTGATCGCCACGCGAGACGCGCGCCTGGCCCTTCTGCCAACCACCCGAGACCAAAGGCCTTCCCCTAGAACAGGGGAGATGGCCAAGGGCGCCATACAAGGCGGCGAAGCAGCCCCATCCTCATCCAAGAAAGGCAACGGGGGACTAGAGCGATCCACCGCAGCAAGCTTCCTATCTTTCTTTCTAGGCCTCTTCTTCTTCGCTCTTACCGTGGTCTTAGACTCACCCAACCTCCCCCCCAAAACAGAGGGAGTGGCATCCTTGAGGGGGTCCTCCATCCCCTTCCTTATGCGGCCAATATCCTCTTGCAAGGAATTTCGTTGGGCAAAGAGGGCCTCGATGTGATCGAGGAGGCTCTGTTCCAAAGCCGTAAGGTCCCTGGATCCCGAAGGGGAGACTCCAACTTCCCCCCCTCGAGGTGACTCCTCAGAAACCGGAAAAACCGGTTTTTCAGCACTCCAAATTGGAGAGCAACATTTGTCCGCCACAACCCTCTCGGTAGCGGGAGAGACGGGAAGCGGAACAGGGGCAGGATCAAGAGAGACATCCTCCAGATCCATCTGAGTCCCAATCTCGCGCGTGTCAGAATCGCAAAGCCCCCTGACCTTTTTATGCGGGGGACTTCTACCCAAGGGGGAGACGGAAGACCTCAGAGAGACGATCTCGACCCGAGCAACCTCCAACTCCCCCCTCAATCTCTCAATATCCTTAATAAGGTACTCGTTGCTTCTGCTTCGCTTGAGGACCTCTAGCTCGTGTCGTTCAGCCCTATCACTGAGCTCGACGACCGACGCGACTAAACTGCGGGAGGCCATTCGAATCTCATGCACGAGCCTACCGCCAAGACCGGATGATTTATCAGATAATTTATCGAGAAGCTCGAAAGACTTACCCGATTTATCCCGGATCGCCTCGTAGGAGTAGTCCGAAAGGTCCCTCCTTAAGACGTCAATACTGGGAAGATCCCTCTTCCCCTTGGTCTGCTTCGGAGGCATATTTGGGTCGAGAATGCGCTCGATCTCGTCCATCTCCAGCTCCACTGCTCTGGCGGCATTGTACCGTTCCAGAGCTTCGGTAATGCCCACCCATTCCCCAGTAGTGGGGGGCCGACCCCGACGACGCCGGAAAGGCTTATCAACTCTGCCACTGGAAACTTTACTCACAGCCCCCTTCGAGGGGGAGTAAGACACTTCGTCGTCCGAGATTATAACCGCACTGGACACACGCGCACTAGCACCAGTCACCGACACCTCCACATCAGGCGGAAGCTCGAAAGGGTCGCAGAACGGAGCCTGCTGTCCAAAGTCCCCGCCAGCTGTCCCACGCGATCCAGAAACCAGGCCCAAATCCAACCTAGGAAGCCGCACAACCGGTTGAAGATCAGCCCCAACCGGCAGACACCCAACACCAGGATCGATGATCCGTCCGCTCGAAACTTCGCTTGTTGAGGCGATAACCATTTCAGCCGACGAGCTCTCCTCAAACCCGACGGCTAGCCCATCGTCCGATAACGACCCAGCGGGAACTGGGACAGTATTCCCGCTTTGCCGAGCCCTGGGTGGTCCGTCACCCTGGGCTGGTACGTCTTCGATTTCCTTCTTGTCCATTCCATATATTAAAGATGTGGTTTGGTTAAGGTAGTCCGTCCTCTAGGCCAGTTGCCTCCCACGGCTGACGAGCCCGACCTGCCCGGGAATTGGAGTGTTTATTTGAAGGCGACACTCATCCGCCTTGTCATGGTGACCCTAGCATTGGAGCTTTTTATAGGGCTTCCCTTTCCAGGGGGAGAGCCCACCCCGCTATCGGGTTAACACCACCACTGGATTGTCCGCGACCGCTTATTCCCCCCGAAGGGGTTATTCACGGCTAACCTCCATATCTGGAGGCCGTTCCCCTATCCGCAACCCGGGGACGCGCTCGGTAGCAGCCAGTACTGCATTTTCTCTATTCCCAGTAATGGGAACGATCCCCGCCTTGAATGAACAAGGTGATGGGGACGAGTCCCGCTAAGCGTGAACAAGTCACACTTAGGGGACTTAGAAAAAAGCCGAGCTTTTATCATCGACTTGCACAACACATAGACAGTATAAACTTAACTAAGCAGTACTAACTAATGATAGCCTTCAGTTATTACTATCCAATAATTGATCGTTAGGTTTTTCTTTTTTTTCTTTTTTCTTTCTTTCTATTCGGGATCTTTTAGCTATTTATACTCTTGATTTGTAATAAGAAACTTTTACCTCTATATGCATTTCTCTTTTATTATGGTTATATTAAAGTTTGTACATTTTGTTTCTTAAAATACACAACTTGATTGTGGATAAAAATTTGGACGATATGCTTGCGCGAGATTGGAATCAGTGGACTTTTGATGTATCTAAGTCAATTTTATAGATATATATATATGTATATGTATATCTGTAAAAATGTTTCTCTTTTATCTATATATACAGATATATACATATAATGTTTCTCTTTTGTCCATATATACATATATATGGATAAAAGAGAAACACTTGCTAGTCGATTGATTTATGTGAACGTGAAACATTCGTGCGCCAGTCATTCTCCGTACTTCATTTTGTTTGTACTTTATTTTGAATTAATCTCTTGTGAAATCGATAAGATATATAACAGGAAAAAAGTATTATTAATTTATAATGTTACGCAGCGCGTACATTTTAACGTATAGCAATTATCCTGAAGTATACTTGAAGAGAAAACTGTCCATGGTAAAAGGCTATGAGACACATAAGGCAATATTTTTTCTTTTAGTAATTTATGCCATAAAGTGGTTGCCAATTACTTTAACTTTTTATCCTTACTGTATTCTTATAAAGGGTTAAATAATTGGCGATTTTGCAGCGCGTTTTCATACGCAGACGTATGACGTAGCACTATTTCTCGAGTTGTATATCTCGCAGTTTCAGTTGCGCTAACGCAATATTAAATTAAAAAGTGCTTCAATTTTCAATGTTGTTTAAGCTTGAAAAAATATGTAATTACTTTTATAAAATAAAAAAAGAAAAAGTATTACTAATATTATGTCAAATAAATGCCCCCAAATGACTCCCAATTCTTCCAATTAACTTACAATTATTTTTCCTTTTAATTATTTTTTCTTTATTTTCCAATAAAGAGTTTAAATATAAAAATCATATTCATTATTATCATTATTATACACATTATATACATATTATAAATTATACTTATAATAATGTGTATACACATATACATTATTATAAATCATTTCATGCACTTTCTCTCTCTCTCTCTCTCTCTCTCTCTCTCTCTCTCTCTTTCTCTTTCAAATCGCTCGTTCATAATTGTAAGCGAGTGATTTGTGTGTGTGTGTGTGTGTGTGTGTGTGTGTGTGTGTGTGTGTGTGTGTGTGTGTGTGTGTGAGAGAGAGAGAGAGAGAGAGAGAGAGAAAGAGAGAGAGAGAGTGTATGTGTATACACATCTTATTATAAATCATATTCATACACTCTCTCTCTCTCTCTCTCTCTCTCTCTCTCTCTCTCTCTCTCTCTCACACACACACACACACACAAATATCACTTGCTTACAATTATGAACGAGCGATTTGAAAGAGAAAGAGAGAGAGAGAGAGAGAGAGAGAGAGAGAGAGAGGGAGAGAGAGTGTGTACGACGTAGAGAAAGAAGATATGACAGACAGCAATGTTAGTGTGTATGTTATGTATACATGTATACTACTCTACATGTATATTACTCTACGCATGAGAGACGAAGATAATATGATTGTCTGTCCTTGTCAACTACACAGATTGCACCTCTCTCTATCGCGATATCACGCAACTAATTTACTGCTCTGTTTTACTCTTGAGCCTCGATCTCGCACACACACATATGAAAGAAATTTTTATATACTGAAATCTTTTTTATTAGGCTTCTAAACTCATTTCTGAAAGTTCACTGATACTCCTTCATGCAATTCTTCATGCGAAGCATTCTTATTTCGTACGTACAAATTGCAAAACTTTTATATTAAGCAAGTATTGTTATGACCTGACGTCAGAAGCCGATAAAGAAACTGTAATTTTCTAATTTTTTTTGTTTTTACTACAAATTCGGATCGCTCCGCGGTTAATTGTAATATGCAATTTAATCGTGGAAAAGCATTCGTTAATCTATTAAACCAATAAAAAGATTTCGGTCTATAAAAATATAATCGTTTCGGTCGGTAAAAAAGTCAGTCCGGCATCCTCTTAACGCTTTTATTTCTTTTACTGCAACCATGCCATAATGTCTAGCTTCAGATGGAGTATAACAAATTACATTCCAATCTATGTCTCCAATATATTTCATTCGTTTGGAAGTAACACCAATATGTTGAAGATTTCTGTAAGAGAAAATATAATTATTTATTATGAAAATATATTTATTTATTATTTAACATTTTATATATAATAAATTTGTATATAAAAATGTTCTTTTGAAAAAGAACATATAAAGTCAATATGTTTTTCATTCACCATGTTCATAAATACATTTATTAAATTAACCTAACTCTAACCTTTTCTTATATCCCAGTAAACCCTAAATATTCCTGGAATATTGATGAAATGTTCTTAATACGAATGGAATATTGTAGAAATGTCTAACGCTTACTGGGATGTTGCATATAACAATAAATATTAATTTTACTTACGCATGAGTTGATACATCTGTGTTTAGACTACTACTTTTGCATAGAATACACAAATAAACCATATTTATTAAATTTGTATCACATGTATGATTTCAATTATAGTCAACGTTTGTATGAATTATAATGCCGTCAGCGTTAACACTTAGGTTATAACACGTTTCTACAGGTTTCCGACTATATGTCGATGGGTTTCCGATTTGAAAGGATACGCTATTGTCCCCCCTCTCCTTCAATAAAATTCAACCAATGAGAAGATAAAAAGAGAGATCCGTGCCTACATATCCATTTCTCTATTTCTGGGTTCTTTAAGACGAAAGATCAAAGAAATTTCGCCGCACGCTCCGTCCAGTACTATATGTCGATGCTGTTTTCCATATTATTTACATTTATTATTGCTAGGCAATCCATCATGTTTTGTTTGTTGACCTATCGTCCACAAGATAGTTCTATCGTATTTACATTGTCACATAACAAGACATGCTATGAGTCATACGACAGACCCTTTCATACTATTCGAAGAGAATCCCTAAGTTCCCTATCTCAAAATGTTCAGTAGAGCATCCTCTATTTCCTGTTTAATTTTTGCACGCTTTTACTGACTCACCCTGTATATTATTATTTATTCTATATATACTATATATATTAATACATTTTTAACTTACGTTTCTTGCGATTCCATTTTCCTTAATATATTCACTTATGTATCACTGAACCACGTGTGCACGGGGCCACGCGTCATCCCGCTCAAAATCTTTTTTCTAAAGCTTTCATGCTATTGGCTGAAAATAATTCTTTTTAAATTTTGATCGTGCTTGTACATTATCGATAAAGCCGTTCCGATGGCTGTCGCTTGCAATGATAGGTGTCGCTATAAATGATTTTCGGAATAGCCTCGACTCATCTTTGTCGGTTGTGCAAGCGATAAACGTCGTTAGTGTACCGAACCGATAATTGTCGGTAAGCGGTTATGGAATACAGCCCCAGAGAGAAGATACCTCAACATCTAACTTGTAAATTATAATCGGAGAGACGAAATTAAATATTTTAGTTGCGTTTTCACGGTACACTGTCGGTAACATAGACAATTTAGTTACGTTAAGATGAGGGCGCTAACCCGTCGGAGTTCGACCGTCAGTTTAGGATCCCCTTAATTGTAATTTGTCACAGAGAGAAGCCTGAGAGCGACCATCCCGGCGTTTTTCGTACGATAGCTTTTCGGTCCCGTACAGCAGCGCCTCTACATCCACTTTTACAGCCGCCCTGGAACTACATGGCCATTTTCGGTAGCATGGTAAAACACCGTTTGGTGTGTGTTCGTGCTACATCCATAATTGTGGATCACTAATATGTCCCGCATATAAATGTATTATTAAAGTAAACTTCGATGAAACGATTCCAGAAAAAAAGATAATTCTTCTAAAAAAGATAATTCTTCTAAGATAAAATAACTTATTTTGTATAATATTTTCGTTATCTTCGTTAAGTGTTGCGTACAATAAAATACATTTTTCGTTCTATATAATGTATAACATATATCTGCATTAAAAATTATTTTCCCTTTTTTATTACCTTTGCAATAAAAGTATTATAAGCGCAAGAAGCAATACAAGTATGTAACATAAGTAACGATTAAATAGATTTCATTTTTAAAGATACGCAGAGGCTCGATAGGGAAGCGTTCGGTCTCTCACGCCGCACAGTGGATCGAAAGATAGGGAATAGCGGACATGGCATGTGTAGCTGTTATAGAAACAAATTTTTGGAATAAATATGTTTACCATATGTTCATATATATATATATATATATATACAATATATATATATATATATGTATATATATGTTCACCATCAATATCATTGATAAATAATTATGATTTGATTATAATTTGTTAATGATTTAATTAGTTTTTATTCGAAATTAGATTACAAAGAATTTATAATGAATTAATGTATTTATTATTAGTGTATTTATTATTATTAATTAGTGCATTTATTAGTATATTTTTTATTTTTATCATTATATTTATTATTTTCATTATAATATAAAATTCGATTTCATATATCATATTTAAATCTAACATCCGTTCAACATATGAACAGACATAAATATAATAAAATATACATATATATAATATGCATATACATATAAATAATACACACACACACACACACATATATATATATATATAAATTGAATATACAGAATAAATAAATAAATAAATAAATAAATAAATAAATAATAAAAAGTAAAAAATAAATAAAAAATAAATAATAAAAAATAAAATATAAAATAAATAATAAAAAGTAAAAAATAAATAATAAAATAAATAATAAAAAATAAAAAATAATTTTTATACATATTCTTATACATATTTTTTTATACATATTTAGCAACATATTCTGCTAAAATTAACAAAATTAATACATATCATAGTGAAAAGTAGATTAACTTATAAATTGTTTACTATATGTATTACTTTGCTAATTTTGTTAATTTTGTTAATTTTAGTAGTTACTGAAGATAGTCCGAAAAGAAACTGAAACATATTATTTAGATAATTAAACTTTTTTGACGACAAAAAGGAATATTCCATATACATATATACACTCACGCGCGCGCACATATGTATGTATTGTATATGTATGCTTATATGCGTATATGCATGTATGTATTTACATATATGTATGTATTTTTAAACATATATTTTAAACATGCACATGTATGCGTGCACCACGATACACACACACACACACACAAAAGTTATGAAATCGAACAGTATAACTTCCCGTAATTACATTTTACGCGTTTTTATTCCACATTTTTTTATCCTCTATTTGAACGGGCACCTACGGGCAGCTGAAACCAAAAAATCCATGAAGTGGAAGATCTATTTAAAGATATAAAATCAAGAGAACCTCAATACTTCTGAATACATTTTTTGTATAACAATTTGAATCACGCTTATAGGATTCAATTTTTTGAATATAGAAGAATAGCTATATTTTTAATATTATTGTTGTTACGTATTCAAGATAAACATTTTTCTTTATTCAAAAGGGATATTATAACGTAGAAAAAAATTTAGATCAAAAAGTTTAGATATGTAAAAGCTGTGCTGTATTGAAGATTCTTGGGAAAAAGATAGGAAGAAAATCTATCTGAATTATAAAGTTTCAAATAATATTTGGCATTAATGTTATAGAAATTTTTCGAAAAATTTATTATTTCTAGTTGCTCACAACTATTTACAAGCTAAATTTATTAATGAAAATTGAATATTTAAAAAAAAATTTTGGTAAATGTCCGCACTTTAGCGTTGTTCGATCCACTGTGCGCCGTAGAGTTCGGATCCGAATTTCTCGAGGATTTTTTTTTATTCATTTAAATCTATCATATGATCATATTCATTTTAGAAAATGCGATTATATTAAGCAAACAAAAAGATATTTAAAAATTATGTCCTTCATATTTATATTTCATATTAAATTGTAGTAAAAATAATAGTAAACAACATTAAAATGTTTTAATGTTAAATATTATTAATAAAAAAAATATATATAATATATATTACGTATATATATTGTTACGCCCGCGTTGGACGCCCGGTAGATTTTAGCCGTAGAAGCTGCGAAGCGCTCCCTTGACAACGGGGGTTGTTTATCAACAACGCCCCGGAGATTCGCCCCTGAGCTCTCGACTCAGACTGACGCGTTTTAAAATCGCTCTCGTTAATTAATAATTATATTCCTTGTTTTTGATTTATTGTTTTATTAAAGTTACGTGTTCTTTTATAAACCAAGTGTTATTAATTTCCGGTGCGAGTGCGGGGATTGAGTGTCGGCGCGGACGCGTGTTACGATTTTAAATAAATCGCCCCGCGGACGTAACATTTATATATATATATATATATACACATATATATATATATACGTAATATATATTATATATTTTTTTTTTATTAATAATATTTAACATTAAAACATTTTAATGTTGTTTACTATTATTTTTACTACATTTTAATATGAAATATAAATATGAAGGACATAATTTTTAAATATCTTTTTATATATATATTGCGACGACTTTTTCTCCCGTTCGGAGCTCAAACGGGGAATAGTCGTCTGTCAAACACAAAAAACAAAACGAAACGAAACGAAAACCAATTAAATGGTTGTATTTATTACGCGGGGGAACTCGGTTTTAAGGCGTTCCGCGCGTATTGCAGCGGACAAATGGCCTTTGATTACGCGACACGCGAAAAAGACTAGAGATTTGGGCGCCAGACGCGATCTTTCACGCGTCAATTCGCGATATCCAACGCTCAATATCCAACGCGAAATCGGGGCCGACAAGCTCGCTACGGGCCGGTTAGCTCTCCTAACGGTAGAGGGGCAGGGCGGAGTTGCCGCGAAATCACTAATTAATAAGGTAATACGCGAAACCGGCGGAATTAAAACAATAATTGGCGGGACAAGACACAGACACAGAAAGAATGGACGCGAAATGATACTGACAAACTAACATAATGTTTATTAGATTTCCATGATATAAAAGAAAATGATAATGACACGTAATAGTGATAAATAATATTAAAAGAAGTGAAATAAAGATATTAGACGGACGATTAGTAATACTGACCAAGCCAAGAGAATTTACCAACAAAAAAGTGAAATGGCTAGAGGTTTGTCAGAAATCGGCGTTACTTCGTACAATAATGAAATTCCGGGCGACAACGTATCCGTGGATAATAATAGAAAAAGAATTATAACTGAAGTCGTATAACATTAGAATACGCTAGGTCGATACCAAAGATCATAAACCGAAAACTGAGTTACCGCGACCGACATTAACATAATATTTCGGCCATACAATATCACGCGGAATCATGAACCCGGCGGCAACGTTAACAATCGCAGTATAAGGATCGAAATGTGGCGGATCAAACTTGATAACAATAGCGCGGCCGTAATTCCTACGCGAGTAACGCAATTTCGTTCGTTTAACGACTAATTCACTAAATGTTTCAAGGAAGCGATACTTCCAAGCAACAGCGAGAGAGACTTGTACGGGCACGACATACTAGAAGGAGGATCGAGAATCTCGCGACAAAAGCGGTGATGTAAAATAACGCGCAATCTACGACGGCAAAATCAATATCCGTCGGGCGGCAGCGATCCCGCTTACTCTCTCTCTCGTTCTCGCACTCATCGGTGTTCGCGAGCGACGCACGCTCTCTCGCTTGCGATATTCTGTTCGCTATTTACACACTCTACGCTCGCACGATATACATCGGATTCTGAATTCGCACCATACCGAGACACACGAGTCGCCGATACTTCGTTTACTATACAACAAACACAATTACGGAGACGCGACAACGAAAAATATTCGACACGCAATACCCAACCGAATCCCGGAGAGACGATTACTTCTCGCGAATCAATTAAAGGACTACAGTCTCGAAGCTCTCGCCGCTTGACGTCGGTCGCTCGCTAACACTAAATCGCGAAAGAGAATACGGGCATAGCCCACGCAAAACGCCATAAAAATACACTAAGATAGCTCGCGACAGCGTCAGAGCGATCGAGACTCGGATATTACAAGATATATAATTCCTCGTGAATCATAACACGGGTAGCCTCACCGATAGGAACTCTTCCTCCTGGTTGTTCGGCCTCCTCGATATCGCCGGGACCCTTCGATAATAGCGATAACCTTAGTCGAATTCGGCAGAGCACGATAGCGGGCACGCCAACGCGTCAGACAGCTCACACGAGAGTGAAGGATCTATCCCTTCGGGTCGATATCGCGACTCAATCCTGCGCGAACGGGGGTGCGCGCGTTGACCCAATTACGGCGTCGCGTGTCATATCGCCACCCCTCGGCTTACGCAAGGCCGTATGTATGTCTACGGCGCCCGGATCGCTAATTTGCGACAACGTGATTATTAATTTCCGGCATTATTAATTCCCCTTTTTTAAGACCGCCTCGCCCTACGGATAGCGTGACCTCGAAGCTGTCCGTTGTATTCTTGTCCGGATTCGCAAGACTGCACTTTGGAGATCTCCCCCTCCGAGGTTCCGGGCGACTTTCTCGCCTCGCTGCTATGCGGTCCTGGGTGCTCGCGAGGATCCACGCGTTCCGTCCGTTAACGGCGACTTTGCCCGGACGGCCTCGGCAAATATTATTTCTCCTGTTTGGCCATTTTTGCTTTTGGTCCGACTTAGCTCCTGGTTTGTGGCCCACTTTTTCCACCTCGCTACCTATTCTTCCTCTCGCCATAGCATTCCGATAATAAGGCTCCCGCGATACATAAAAAAATATAAAAATAAACGCGAATTAATAACAATCATTGTCGCTCTATCGCATTTGTCTCTCCGGAATTTCAGTTCAGCTCTCGTACTTTCTCGCGTGGCGTGGCCGCTCAGCCCTTGCTCCGCGATTAGGGTGGGATGGACGCGCGTCGGGACGGCAACGTCACAATATATATATATATGTATGTGTGTATATATATTGTTACGTCTTGTGGACTCCACGATTCTTTTCTTTCCTAACTCAAGCAAACGCGCGTTCGTTTCTTTAATTTCGAAACATAGATTGTCGTAACAAATCATAATAAGAAAAGCGAGATTCGAAAAACGCTTGCCTTACCTTTCTGATAAAGGTAAGCCGATAGACGAATTTAAGAAACTAGACGAGTGCCCGACGCAATAAAAGTAAACGACCAGTTAATCCCAGTGAATTCTATACTAGAATAAAAGTCACGCAATCGATCAAAAGTAATACTAAATAAATATTGTGGATAAATTCTAAGACTCTCCATCTTAGTGGACGCCCTCTGACTCCCTATATTATCACAAAATATCCCATGGAAGGGGCAAGTAAGAACGGAATATAAACCAAAGATTTTTTCACCTATCAGCACTAGTGTATCATCTATCGAGCATCACTATTATTGAGTATCACTATTAAGTATCACTATTGAGATTCACCGTTAAGCACATACTATCGACCATTTATTATCTATTAATTGAATTCTTGAAGTAAGCGCGAAACACGCGAGTTATAAATTTAAGTGCAGTGCTCATGACCTGTCCGAGCAGAAACAACGAGAACCACATCCACCCGAGCCCATTGCATAAAAATCTAGTCGATACCTCAGCAAGTAGTAAGTGATTTAAATCGTTCGAGATTCCATTTATATACAGGGTGAGGAAAAAGTATGGAAACCCCTAAATACCTCGGAAACTACGCACTTTAGAAAGAAATGTTTCATACAAAAGTTGTAAGGTTGAAAAAGGTCTACTTACTGATCTTATCAGTTTGACCTTGGATGGCGTCGCCAAGGTCAGGACAAAGTCACCTTGAATTTTTTTAATGGAACTCCCTATTTTTCATTGCATATTCTTGTAGCTTATCTCGAGAGCTTTCCAAAACACTATAATTAAGTTATTTTTCATTGAGTACTTTTCGAGTTATAAGGCTTGAAATTTACAGTATTTTGACATAAAATACAAAATATCGTGTAAAACATTCAGTTTTCGGTAATCTTACCTTAATACTTTTATGCATAAAATAATAAGACCAATCAATTGGTGTAAAAAAACACATAGTTGCTATTAAGAAAAAGTATGTAATTTGCAACATGCAACTGCATACTTTTTTTGAAAGCAATTATGTGTTTTCTTTACACCAATTGATTGGTCTTATTATTTTATGCATAAAAGTATTAAGGTAAGATTACCGAAAACTGAATGATTTACACGATATTTTGTATTTTATATCAAAATACTGTAAATTTCAAGCCTTATAACTCGAAAAGTACTCAATGAAAAATAACTTAATTATAGTGTTTTGGAAAGCTCTTGAGATAAGCTACAAGAGTATGCAATGAAAAATAGGAGGTTCCATTAAAAAAATTCAAGGTGACTTTGTCTTGACCTTGGCGACGCCATCCAAGGTCAAACTGATAAGATCAGTAAGTAGACCTTTTTCAACCTTACAACTTTTGTATGAAACATTTCTTTCTAAAATGCGTAGTTTCCGAGGTATTTAGGAGTTTCCATATTTTTTCCTCACCCTGTATATATTTCTTTATTATTCTCTATTTGTCATTGAAATAGTACTTGGGTTTAAAGGTGAAATTAAAAACTATCAAACCTAAGCAATGAGCTCGGGCTCTGACACAACTCGTTTAATCGCATTTTAAAACGATAGAAGATAATAAAATCCATGCGCTCGACACACTAACCGACATTATCACAATCGAAGACTCCGCTCCTCCCTCTCCAGAACGACCACCGCCTTCCTCCATTCCAATCATCATCCTCAGTGACTCCCCCTTCTCTTCCCCTCAACATCCCGAATCCGATCGGCAAGAAGAATCACACGACTTTGAAGGGAGGTACAGACTTCTCGAGCAAAGCCTGTGTGATTGTGCGTCGATCGACATCCGCAGCGAATTACTCGATCCTGAGCAAGGGCCGCTCTTCGAAAATGACCAGTTTTACAACTGATTAATATCCCAGTATCCTCTTCTCAAAGGTCCCTTACCCGAGGGAACTTTTTCTATTGGCCCCGACTCCGTAGATCACAAAACCCTTTTCCAAATATTATTAGAAAATCCTTTCGATTCCCTTATCCCTTGCTTCCTTCCCAACCGCTAATTTCCAATCGGTATTCCCATACGAGACTTCTGGAAGAAGCTTATCCGTTATACTGCCCTCCGCGAATAAGTCTAATCACTCCTTACACTATATCTTATCACTACTTACTGTACTCACATTTTGATTTTATTTACTTACTTGTTTCTATTCATCATTGTAAAAAAAAACCAATTGGAACTAAAATCTAGATGTTAGATTCCTCATTATATTCCGATTGATGACCTCCGATCTTATGTAACACCCGCGCAATTAAACAATTACATGCACATACACTCACACTCCCTAAAATATATGAATAAGAATTCTATTATAACCGAATTTGATATAAAATTATATATATATATTCTTTTGTTATGAATAAATCAAATTTTTAATAATTAATTAATTAGACTCATAATTATTTTTTAACCCGCTCGCACTTCCATTCTCTCCGAAATCACACAGGTCCCGTCCCGGGTAATAAGGATTTATTTCCTTTACCGAAAGAGACCACCGAACGAACGGGCCTGCCGACAGCGTTAAAGCGACCTTTCCGGTCGTTGACCTGTTCGGGCCCTTGGGTAAGATCGTTCGACTCGAAAGCACGCACCATAGCGCGTTTGCTTAGAGATTACGTAGATTACGTCCTTCCATTGACTCTCCCTTCTCCGAGTCTGGACGTAACATACGAAAAATTGGGGGCTCGTCCGGAATTGTAATGTGCGATTTTTGGAAACAAGAATGAGCGACGGGACTAAAAGCAAAAGTAATAAAGACGAAGTAGACAAACTCTATAAGGTTGCTTTAACAGATAAGAAATCTAAATCTAAACCTATATCGTCTACTTCTGGTACAATACGGTCCGTATCCACTCCGATAAGGACCTGCAAAGACATATCTAAGCAGGTTGATTCTTTCTTAGACAGTACTCTAACCGAAGAAAATCTTAGCAATAGCACTTTAATTGCCGATTCGCCCAAGCCAGATTCCGACGGTTCCGTTGATAAAACGATTCAACAATTTACTGCGCCTACTAATATTATTAATAAACTAAACTATATAATTGAGAAATTATTCGATTAATTCTCATTCTCTCTCTTTCTCCCCTCTCTCCCTCCCTCCCTCCCCCTCCTTTTTCCCTCTCCCATTCCCTCTCCCTCTCCCACCCCTCTCCCCCTTTTCCTCCCCCTTCTCCCTCCCTCTCTCCCTCGCCCCCTTTCTCTTTCCCTGTACCCCTCCCCCCTCTCTCCATCTCTTTCTCCCCCCTCTCTCCATCTCTTTCTCCCCCTTCCCACCACCCCTCTCTCTCTCGATGGAGAAGACATGTCAAACATAGCTCCGTAAAAGTGATAGTTTTTAAGTGTTTCAATAGTGTGAGAGAGTGACTAAAAGTTGTCGAAGTAATAGCTGCATAGACCGGGAGTAACTATGAGTGTTATCTAGCCGGGATATGCTGGTTTGTGAGCGTAAGAACTACATTTCTTGTACGAGACATCGAGGTCTCATACGACAGGTAGACATTAACGGTGGACAAAAAGTGCTGACGTGTGAAAGTGGACGCAAAAGTGACTGATCGCCTATGCTGATATTAACGGTTTCGGCCGGTAATTATCGATATGAACGATGAATATGATGAGTATCGATGTTCGGCATGTAAGAAGGCAATAAAAAGTCAGGTTGTGTCATGCAAGTCGTGTGTTAAGCTTTTTTACCATCCAGGATGTGTAAGTAAGCATAAGATTTATGATAAAAACAGTGAACTGGTGTCGTGTCCTGGACCGTTTGACATATTTACAATTGAAAGTGAAGCAGATATGAAGAAAGCATCGGCAGTGGCGGGAAGCAGCAGGGATATACTAGGATCTACAGGATCTCTAGGATCGTTTACATGAAGCAGTGGAAATAGAACATCAGGAGTGAGTGGACCATCGAGTATTGACGTAAAAATAGATTGGCTTGTAAAAATTGTGAAATAATTAAAAGATGAAACAGCATGTAAGAAGGAAATTAAGTTAATGGTCAAGGAAATAGTTCGAGAAGAATTGGGAAATATTAAACAAGAACTTGGAGACTTGAGAAGAATGATACAGGGAGGAGCTTGTGGGCCGTCAGGATGAGCGCAAAGAAGCTATAGCGTAGCAGTTAAAGAAAAGAAAAAAGAAAATATTATAATTGTCAAACCCAAGGTGCAACAGGAGAGTGAAACAACTAAAAAACTGATAAAAGAAAAGGTAGATATCAAGAACATGGCCATGGGAATAACGACGCTAAAAAAAGGAAGTAAGGGAACAGTGATTCTCGGTTGTGAGACTGGAGAAGAAATGGAAAAACTAAAGGCGACAGTACAAGCCAAGCTGGGCGAGAATTTCAAAGTTACTGACAAGGGGACATCGCATCCAGTACATCGAGAATCGGGATGCCAATTTTTTTGGTGATTTTAGAGGCCAAAAAAAAATATACGTGTCTTGACGTTTTGTCGAATGCTCCGTAGTTTTCGAGTTATGAATTTTTTAAACTATCGAAAAGCCGCGGCGGACCGAGTTCGAATCCTGGGCTAGGCATTTATTTTTTTTTTCTTTGTTAATAAGCGTTCTATTTTCTTTTCTGCTTTTTACAATATTAAAATTAAGAAATGAATTTTTAAGTATTTTTAAGTATTTTTACCACAGTTTATATTGCACCGTGCAGCCGCAATTTAAGAATCGTCCTGTTTACATATTCATCAACTAGCCCGAATGGCCCGGTGAATAAGGTGCTTGCTTCGTAACTCGTAGAGCGTAAGATCCCGTGTTTTCTACAACTTTTTTTAACTTGTTAGTTTTGAAAAAAATTAATTATTTAAATTAATTATTTGAATTAAATCTATTATTAAATTTTATTACTATTTTATTATTATTAATACTATCTGTATTTGTTTATTCTGTTTTTTTTATTTACTTCAAAATACATATTCGGTAAACATTCAAAGTATTTCTTTGTAAAATTATTTTCAATGCTAACCAAACACACACGAAAATATCTTCACAAATTCCTGTTGTCTATTTTCTTATTTCTGGGAATAATTGATCAAATAACATAGCGAGCCATCTACGGTTTTCGTTTCTTTCCTCATACAATGTTTCTCTAGAAATTTAATGTAGAAATTTTGACCACCAGTAATAAAAATTAAAAAATAATGAACACAATACTCTCGACCGTACTGGCAAATTATATTTATTATTCAGTGCACATCACAACGTTTCGACCTTAATTTTAGGTCCTTATCAAGTGATCTATAAATAATGAAAAAAAAACGAAGAACAATTAATATTACAAATAGTAGTTAACGAATGATTACAATAAGATATTGAAACATAGATATGTACTTGCGAAATATAATTATACTTTATAGATGTCAAAAGATAGAAAATTCATTGTGTCAGATAGACAAACACGTCAAATACATTAGAACGAAATGAGGAGACTAAACAACCTTTATTATTAAGTCGTATATGTTATTTAGATTGTCTGTGTCCTTTTGTAAATTTAAAGTGTTATTTTTCTTGATGAAGAACATTTCAGCAATCTCTCTTTTTCTGACATGTTTTTCATTATGTAAAATTTTGGGATTTGCCCAGTCAAAGTCATGATTAAATTCTATTTTATGTTTACTGATAACCGAAAGATTGCTGGAATGCATTTTAATATTATTAAAGTGTTCTTTAACGCGAGTCGTTAAATGTCTCTTCGTTTGTCCAATGTATGATGACTTACAATGTTTACAGTTAATTTGGTAAACTATCTCGGTCTTGTTATCGGTGGGCAATCTGTCCTTCCCAAGTTTAATTACATTATTTAGCTTATTTGGTATGTTATGTACAACGTTAAACCCAATCTTTTTAAAAATTCTATCAATATTGCCTAAGCTTTCTACATATGGTAATGAGATGAAGGAGGTGGTGGAGATCCTATCATTATTTATCAGGTTATTGACAGAACGATTATTTGAAAAATGAAGTCTCTTATTAACAAAACGATCAATAATATGTTCTGGGAAACAATTATTAAACAATATTTGTTTCCCTATTTTTATATTATTATCATGGAATTGATCATCCGATAATAAAACCGCATGGTCAACGAGATTAAAAATAGTGTTCATTTTATATTTAAAAGGATGATTAGAATAAAAATTAATATATCTATTAGAGCAAGTGTTTTTTCTATACTAGTTATGGTATAGAAAAATATACAGGGGTGTTTACCAAGGTTGTTTAGTCTCCTCATTTCGTTCTAATGTATTTGACGTGTTTGTCTATCTGACACAATGAATTTTCTATCTTTTGACATCTATAAAGTATAATTATATTTCGCAAGTACATATCTATGTTCAATATCTTATTGTAATCATTCGTTAATATTTGTAATATTAATTGTTCTTCGTTGTTTTTCATTTATTTATAGATCACTTGATAAGGACCTAAAATTAAGGTCGAAACGTTGTGATGTGCACTGAATAATAAATAGAATTTGCCAGTACGGTCGAGAGTGTTGTGTTCATTATTTTCTCTAGAAACATTGTATGAAACATTTGAGGGAAGGGAATCGTCTGGGATCATTCGTAGCCAGTTCAATCTTGCAAACAGCCGCAGTTTCACGTGAAATTATATCTGGTGAGTGAAAAAAGTGAATTTCAAAAATGTCCGAACCATCTACAAGCGGAGGTAATACTTGTCAAGAAGACGACCTTTCGTTTATGGCGTCTTATGTAAAACAAGACGTTACAGATGCTTTGAAAGTTTGTGCTAATACGTTAGAGTCCTTAAAAATTTGTGAAGGAACTCCGAGTGATGTCATTACTAATAATAAAGTAATATTATTGGAGAAGACAATGGCTGAAGCCTGTATTGATGTTATGAAGGACTTCGACTTCTACGAAGATTATCACCTTTTTCTTCCGGAGGAAGAAGTTTCGTCAGACAAATCAGAAGAATATGCGATTCATCGCCGGAGGAAGAAGATACTTCTAACACGTGTTCATTCAGCACGTTAGCTTCCTCGCAGCCAGAGAGTGATTACGAACCGGAGAGCAAGAAGCAGAAAATTATGGATTATATCCCATTAAAAACAAAAATAAAAATTGTTAATATGGTAAGAGGACACCTCAAATGGAGTTTGAAGACCATTCACGAACGTGGAGGAAGGGCGTTTAAAAGTAGAAGTCAGTTAACTCGGTGGTGTCAAGAAATAGAGCGTGGTGGTGGCAACAAAGAAAAATATGAAATGATAAACAAATGGACCCTTGACCGTTTCCGAAAAGCCAGGACAGAAAAGAAGCCAGTAACAACGAGGATGTTGAGAGAATGGGCTTCCCAAGCAGCAGTACAATTTGAAAATTTCCAGTTTGCAGAATCCGTAACGTGGGTAACGAAATGGAAATTAATATTTAAAATCCGGCAAAGAAAAGTGACTCGATACATTAAATCGAGAAATGCGTTAGATATACCAACAATATTATCGGAAGCGGAAAAATTTCAAAAACGCATCGCTAAACAAATTGTAAAATTTCAAAAGGACTTCGTCATTAACACAGGTCAAACTGGTTGCGAGTATCGGGCTGATGTGCGACGAATTCTCTCTAATAAAGGCGAAAAAACTACAGAAGTTTTTTTTGGAGATTTTAATAAACTCATGCATTCCTATACGGCCCAATATGCAATAACTGCTTCAGGAAAAGTTTTGCCAAAAATATTTTTGTGTATGCAAGAAGGGAACGTTTGGTTCTCGTGTCTCGGCGACAATAAAAAATACATCGGAAATCTATGGCAATATACATGTTACCGCCTCAAAGTCGGGAAAATTGACGAAAGCCCACTTTTGTGAATTCGTCGATCACATCATCAAACCCTATTGCAACCGAGAGGAGTTTCTACTCATTTTAGATTCATGGGGAGGAGAAACAGACACAGCACACTTCAACAGTGTCTTCACTGATAATGAAGGCAATTGCACTTCAATGGTGGAAATTATTCTTCCACACTGCACGCCGTACTGCCAACCGTGTGACGTGTACTTTTTCCGGCAGGTGAAGAATTTTATCAAAAAAATTCAAAATTCTATGGAAGTTCTGCAAAGTAATTGTTCGAGAGCGCGGCGGTTTTGAGAGATCACGCAATTTGAGATTTGGACGGAAACTTCTGATTAAGAACGACACTTCACGTAATAAAGTCAATTTTATTTTTACGAACACAATTTGAAATAAACTATTTACAAATTATTACAGTGTGTGATTTTAGGTGCACCACAACGATGCGCGTATTAAAGCGGACGAAAAGCGCGAGTTTTAGCAAGCGCGGTTTTCTTTGGATATAACTCGATAAGTTATATTTGTTAGAAAGCGGTTTCTCAGTGGTTTTAAGCGGTTCTTTAGGCAGTAGATGCGTACAATACAGCGATCTCAAAGCGAAAAGCTGGCGGACGCTCTGAGTGTTCTCTTTTATTAATTAGATAAAGAGGCGTTCCTTTTGGCGATCACCAATGATTTTCATAATTTTGAGGTGACCCCGGGGCGCCGTGCGTGATAGGTAGTCGAAGGGGTGTTGTGTGTCGATATACACACCTGACATGCGCGACGCGCGATAAGCTTAGATTATTGGTGATCCACGGATCCTCTCGTATAATTGCGCATGCTTACTAGCCTAATATCGGTTGATCGACTGGTAAAATAACAAGTGTTTGTTGTCGAAACCATAAGTTTTTCAAAGGATGAAAAACTTATTTGTTGCTTTGCTTTGACCGATGAGCGAACGAACAGAATTTTCGAGAATTAATTTTGACCGAATATGTTGTTAGTGTTAAGGCTTTTAATTGTTACAGAAATATATTTTAATTAAAATATGCAGCAGGCGATTGCGATCTCAAACAGTAATCGACAGCTCTCTTCGCGCGAAGATGCTATCAAAATACACTCATTAATTCACTCGCAACTTTCCTCAAAACTATTTAACGATATGATCGAGTACGCATGGTTTGCATCAAAATTAATTCCGACGAGAAACGTTTTCGCAAATGTAAATCAGGTGTGTTTTCCACCGGAAGTAAGAAAAAATAAATGTACATGTGGGGAACTTTCTTTCATCCACTGCGCAAACTGTCGCCGATTCATTTGTTTCAAATGTTTTTATGATGCATATCACCTCAATGGATGTTCTATAACGAGTTAATAAATAAATGAAATTTGCAAACAAATTATCATATTTATCTCTTCTTATTCCCTTTTCTAATTTATTTGTAATGAATATAATTAATGAAAATAATTTCACGAAGAAATTCTTTTGAATGTCTACCGAATATGTATTTTGAAATAGAAAAAACAGAATAAACAAATATAGATAGCATTAATAATAATAAAATAGTAATCAAATTTAAAAATAGATTTAATTCAAATAATTAATTTTTTTCAAAACTAGCAAATTAAAAAAAAATTGTAGAAAACACGGGATCTTACGCTCTACGAGTTACGAAGCAAGCACCTTATTCACCGGGCCATTCGGGCTAGTTAATGAATATGTAAACAGGACGATTCTTAAATTGCGGCTGCACGGTGCAATATAAACTCTGGTAAAAATACTTAAAAATTCATTCTTTAATTTTGATATTGTAAAAAGCAGAAAAGAAAATAGAACGTTTATTAACAAAAAAATAAATAAATAAATGCCTAGCCCAGGATTCGAACTCGGTCCGCCGCGGCTTCTCGATAGTTTAAAAAATTCATAACTCGAAAACTACGGAGCATTCGACAAAACGACAAGACACGTATATTTTTCTTTTGGCCTCTAGAATCACCAAAAAAATTGTTATCCCGATTCTCGATGTACTGAATGCGATGTCCCCTTGTGAGTCACCGCAGATAAAACCTAAAATAAAAATTGTCAATATTGGCGAGGAAGAAATTAAGTTGAATGATGATGATTTAATAGATACAATCAATAAGCAGAACAAAATTGACGCGAAAAATGAAGGAGTTCAGATGCGAATAGTGAAGAAAATAGTTAAAGAGAAAAGAAATGATAAAGGTCAATCCGGAAGAAGGGAAAAAGAAGGTATCGTAATAATTGAAGCTGATGAAGAGACTCATGAAGTAATGCTGAGCAAAGGAAAACTGAATGTAGGATTGAGAAAGTGTCCTGCATTCAATCACATTAACATTAAAGGATGTTTTAAATGCTGGGGTTATTATCATATTGCAAAGAATTGTACGCGTAATGAAACATGTCACAAATGTGCAGGAAATCCTAATGTGAATGAATGTACAGGGTGGGGAAAAATTATTGGTCAAGCTTTTGCCAGTCGATTCTACTCGTCGATATCGCCAACATTGCATCATAAACATGGTGCCGCAAAATTAACTTTCAAGGTCATATTTAATGTCAAATTTTTTTATTGGCTTAGTCGATTCTACTCGTCGAGCTGAACAAAAGTCTCAAAGAGACCATATGCAGGAAATCAATATTTCATAGAGAAATCTTTGTTTTTAGAAGCCAAAAAATTTCGTAAAATTAATTGTCATGGGTGTAAAATCTGCTTAATCTACTCTTAACGCTACCCAGGAACAACGAAGTGGGCGTGGTAGATTTTTGTTCCCTTCGGGGTATCTTGGTACCCAGTAACATTTCAACGGCTGTTGGTTCCTTAAAGCAACGGTCATTTGCCTCGGAGAGGAATAATATATCGCTCCATAAGACATTCGTTACTTGTGCTTAAGAAGCTTTCCATCCATATCCAGACCTTCTTCGTGATTATTAGAAGACCACCGCTAATCTTGAATCAATTTTCAGTGTAAAATTAAAAAAAATTGTTTTAATTTTTTACCAAATTTTTTCTAAGAATAACGTTGCTGTAGCATGCCTCGACGTGGTGGCCGTGATCGGGCGCATCGGGATGGGCGTGACCAACGTCTAATGCTTCGAGCAATTGATCGTGTTCATGGTAATTACACACGAGCACGAGCTCTTTATGCTAGTTGGTTGCGACGCCAAGCTAATGGCAGACCATTACGTCCAGGGTTCGTGCCTGATCGTCGAGAATTTCAACGACTCGATGAACGATTCCATGATCAGGAGCAAAGGAATTTTGCAGGTGCTGGCCACCGTAGGGTAGGTCGTCCTCGTGTGTCTTGGAGAATTGAGGAACGTGTGATTGCTCTAGCTCGAACTTATCCTGTCATGGGATCACGACGCATAGGCGCGCGAGTAGGGGTTGATCATAAAACAGTCTTGCGCATTCTCCGTGAGGAAGACCTACGACCCTACAAAGTGCAGGTAGTGCATGAGTTACGACCTGGTAATCGCACAGCTCGTCTTCGTTTTTGTCGGTGGATGCTTCGCAAGATCCGAAGAAATCGGCTCTTTCTGAAAAATATAGTGTTCACTGATGAATCCAGTTTTTCCAGCACTTCCATTTTGAACCGGCAAAATGTTCGCATCTGGCACAGACGCAATCCACACGCAATGGTCCAAAGAGTTCAGCAGGGCCGTTTTTCAGTCAATGTTTGGGCAGGGATACTCGGGAATGATTACATTGCTCCTGTGTTTCTCTCAAACCGATTGTCAAGCGTTGAGTATTTGTGGTTTCTACGTCATACTCTCCTGAATCGACTGCGACGTATGGTTCCGAGGAATGCCCGTAATCGAATTTTTTTTATGCATGATAGTGCTCCACCGCATTTCGGCAGGCAAGTCCGCGCTTTTTTACAACGAGCTTTTGGAACTCGATGGATCGGTCGTAATCCTGCGCCACACTTATGGCCCGCCCGTTCACCTGACCTGAACCCTCTGGACTTTTATTTCTGGGGAGCTCTGAAAGCCATTGTTTATGGGTCAAGTAGGGCTTTAAGGACGGCTCAGGATTTACGAGATCGTATTGAAGAGGCGGTTGCTACTTTAGCATGAAATCGAGCTGTGCTCCGTAGAGTGCGAGATAATTTGGTGGAGAGACTCCAAGCTTGCATTGATAACGGTGGTGGTTACGTTGAAGCTGGCAGACAAGCACAACTGCTCAGAGCTATTGGGGCCGATGGGTCAGTTCTGTTTGTTCGTAGGCAGCGTCGACGACGATAAAGTGAGAGGCAAGGGGAACTCACAATAATCAAGTCACCCCGAAGTGAGAGGCGAGGGGAACTCACTATAATCAAGTCACCCCGAAGTGAGAGGCGAGGGGAACTCACTATAATCAAGTCACCCCGAAGTGAGAGGCGAGGGGAACTCACAATAATCAAGTCACCCAGAAGGGAACAGAAATCTACCACGTCCACGTCGTTGTTCCTGGGTAGCGCTAAGAGTAGATTAAGCAGATTTTTGAACTTGAAAACGAATTTTTCAGGGTCATTTTTGGGAGGTGATTTTCGCTAATCATGATCAGGATATTCAGAATATGATTTTAAGAACTTTATAAGCATCAGATTTATTTTCTGACTTCATAAAAATCGATTTTTTGGAAATTTCAGGCAAAAAAACTTTAAACAAAGATTTTTCTATGAAATATTGATTTCCGGCATATGGTCCCTTTGAGACTTTTGTTCAGCTCGACGAGTAGAATCGACTAAGCCAATAAAAAATTAGACATTGAAAATGACCTTGAAAGTTAATTTTGCGGCACCATGTTTATGATGCAATGTTGGCGATCTCGACGAGTAGAATCGACTGGCAAAAGCTTGACCAATAATTTTTCCCCACCCTGTACAGCGACAAAGAAAAGATGTATAAATTGTATGTTTAAGATTCAAACATACAACTTGAAAATAAATGATGAACATGACGCACTTGATCCGGAATGTCCGACTTTCAAGAGGGCGATACAGGAGGAGAAGAGGAGAGCCGGCTGGGAGGATGCTAAATAGCAATTACAGACGGAAACGGAACTAGTACTATATACAAATGCGCAAAGTTTGATGGCGCATAAAGACGAGATACAGCTTCAGATTATGAAGAAAGTGAACCTTGCGTTCATAACGTTATTAGAAACCAGAGTGACTGCTGAAATTGAAGACTATGAAGTGAACGTACCGGGATATAGTATGATTAGATGTGATGCTGAAAATAGAAATACAGGAGGGGTTGTTTTATATGTAAGGGATGATATTAAATATGAGATAGTATTAGTAAAAAAGTTAGAATCGAATTGTTGGTGTGCTGCGATTGAAGTGAAAGATAATTTGTATAGAGGAGTAATAATGGTAATATATCATTCACCAAGTGCATCGCACGGTGATTTCGTGAGATTTCTGGAGGATATAATAGAAGAGTTATTAATACGAGGAGAATGTATAGTAATAGGAGACCTTAATATACAGGGTGTACCAAAAGTCTGAAAACGGTTGAATATTTCATAAACTATGCATTTCAGAAGATAATGTTTCAGACAAAAGTTGTTTGGTTCGAAGGGGGACATAAGATTACGTTATTGATTTGACCTTAAATGAACGTGCCAAGGTCACGTGAAAGTCACTTTGAATTTCTTAAATGGAAACCCCTACTTTTCATTACATATTCTTGTAGCTTACCTCAAGAGCTTTCGAAAACATTATAATTAAGTTATTTTTCATTAAATACTTTTCGAGTTATAAGGCTTGAAGTTTACAGTATTTTGAAAATAAAATACAAAATATCGTGTAAAACAATCAGTTTTCGGTAATCTTACCTTAATACTTTTATGCATAGAATAATAAGATCAATCAATTGGTGTAAAAAAACACATAGTTGCTATTAAGAAAAAGTATGTAATTTGCAACATGCAGCTACATACTTTTTTTGAAAGCAATTATGTGATTTCTTCACACCAATTGATTGGTCTTATTATTTAATGCATAAAAGTATTAAGGTAAGATTACCGAAAATTGAATGTTTTACACGATATTTTGTATTTTATGTCAAAATACTGTAAACTTCAAGCCTTATAACTCGAAAAGTACTTAATGAAAAAATATTTTGTTATAGTGTTTTGGAAAGCTCTTGAAATAAGCTACAAGAATATTCAATAAAAAATAGGTGGTTCCATTTAAAAAATTCAAAGTAACCTTCACGTGACCTTGGCACGTTCACTCAAAATCAAACCAATGACGTAATCTTATGTTCCTCTTCGAACCAAACAACTTTTGTCTGAAACATTTCTTTCTAAAATGCATAGTTTATGAAATATTCGGCCGTTTCCAGACTTTTGGTACACCCTGTAGATATTATGTTAGATTCGTTTTATACAAGAAAGTTGCAGACGACAATGTTGAGCTTAGGCATGAAACAATATGTAAATGAACCGACGAGAATTAAGAAAGATAGTAAGACAATCATAGATTTAATTTACGCTAATAATAAAATAGTAGTGCAGGTAATTCATGAACCTAAAATAACAGACCATGCATGGTTAAAAGTTGAACTTAATGCGAGTAAAATTGATAATAAATACAGAGAATTTAATGCTAGGAATTTTAAAGAATTTAATGTAGATGAATTTATTAAATTAGTGGAAAATAATTTAGAAAAAAGCCAAGATATAGATGTCAGTGTAAGAGCAAAGAAACTTGTTGATAATATAGTAGATACATTGGATGCTACAGCGTCTAAGAAAAAATTTAGAATTCCAAAAATATGGGAAGGGAAAAATTGGTTTTCGGATGAAATAAGAGAAGCAGCGACTAAAAGGGATGAGGCGTACAGTAAAGCGTTGTATGACGATATGGACGAAAATTGGTTACAGTTTAAAATCGAAAGAAATGCAGTGGTTAAGCTAATCAGGACAAAAAAGAAAGAATATTATGAAAATATGATAGATCATAACAAGGGAAATCCGACATCTATGTGGAAAACCCTGAAAGAAATAATAAGAGGCGAACCAACGGGTACAAAAGAAATAGAGAATATAGATTTTGAAATATTAGATAATACTGAAGAGTGCAATATAGCTGATAAATTTAATTTATATTATATACAGAGTATTGATAGCATAGTAAAATCTATAAATAGAGGCAACTTAGGAAATCCGGGTAAAAGAATTATTTTTGTTATTGAAAGCGAGGGAATTATGGAAAATTTTGAGAAGATTAGAATAGAGCATTTACAAAAAATTGTTATGGAACTACCAAAAAAGAGAGGTACGGAAGAGGGAATAACTAGTGATATACTTAAAGCAGTATTTTATGTAATAAAAAAGGAATTTGTTGATATGATAAATAACTCTTTGAGGGAAGGTTGCTGTCCAGAAGGTTGGAAAACGTCTACGATAATACCGATTCCAAAAATAGAGAAAGCTAGGAAAGCAAGTGAGTTTAGATCTATAAATATGTTACCAATATTCGAGAAAGTATTAGAATTAGTAGTTAAAAAACAAATTGAGACGTTTTTTGAAGATAATTGTATTATAACAGAGCATCAATCGGGTTTTAGAAAACAGTATTCGTGTGAAACAGCGATTCAAACAGTCATTGACGAATGGAAATTGATAGTTAGTGGAGCAAAAATGGTGAGGTAATTTTCATGGATCTCAAGCGGGCATTTGAAACAATAGATAGGAAAAGATTGTTAGAGAAATTATATCAATACGGAATTAGAGGAACAGCTTTAGAATGGTTAAGATCATATTTAAAGAATAAAACACAACAGATACGATTTAATAATGAATTGTTTACATTATTGGCCACAGAATATGGAGTACCACAGGGATCTGTATTAGGACCTTTGTTATTTATAATATATATAAATTATATAATTAAAGTCTGCCCGGAAGGATGTAGCATAAAAATGTTTGCGGATGATACGCTGGTGTATGTGACTGGAGAGAGTAGTGCGGAATTAGAAAGAAAAATGAATATGGCATTTGTTACAGTGGAAAAATGGATGAATACAAATAAAAAGTTAAAAATGAATGCAGGAAAAACAAAATATATGATAGTTAGAAGTATAAGAAAAGAACTGAGAGGTAACATTATGTTTGGATGGAACTGAAATAGAGCGTGTGGAAAGAATGAAATTTCTAGGCATAATTATTGACGATAGATTAAGATTTAAGGACTACTGTGATTATATGCTAAAGAAAATAGGGAAAAAAGTTAGTTTTTTAAATAGAATAGGTAATTACATATCAGCATATACTAGGTGTATTATATACAAGACAATCATAGCGCCTCACTTTGAGTATTGTGCGACGCTGTTAATTGATATGGGCGAAACACAGCTGAATGAATTGCAAAAAGCGCAAAACCGGGCCCTAGGGTCATATTACAATGTGATAGACATACCAAAGTGGAGCGTATGCTGCGAGCGCTGCAGTTTATGTCCATAAGACAGAGGCTATATTATAATGTGTGTATATTTATTTTCAAGAGTTAGTTTATGTTAAAGAGTATGTTACCGGATCAATTAAGAAATAGGTTAACAATAGTGGGAAATGAAAGTGAAAGACAGACACGACAAGCCGGGGATATTGTAATGCAATTTCGCAGAACTACGAGTGCGCAAAAGAGTATGTTTATGAAGGAGTCAAAATGGATAATGCCTTACCAGCCGAAATGAGACGGAATGAAACACTTGAAGCGTTTAAGCGAGCGTTAAAGGAGTATGTAATAATTCATGTAAATTAGATATTGTATTACAAATAGCTGAGAAAGCTAATAAAGATCCATCAATCAATATCTCTCTCTCCCTCTCCCTCCCTCCCTCTCTCTCTCTCTCTTCTCTTGGTTTAAAATTAGTTTAATAATTAAAATATCAATTTATATGGAATCACAAATCTTATATAATATACGTTATGCACAGATGTCTATACTAAACCTAGATCGCTAACTTGGGGCTTTGACGTATGGAGAAGCTGTGGCCGGCCGGTTTCGGCCATGATACCTTACAACAAAATAGCGGCGGTGTGTGTGTGTAGTGTGTATGTGACACCTTACAACAAAATGGCTTCTCCCGCTTTTTGTCAGCTATTGCATATGAGATGTACTAAAATATTATTCTTTTAATGAAATTAAATTTTCCAATAAAAAATAGAAAAAAAATTATATTTAATTCATAAAAAATAGAAAAGTAATAATAAAAAAAATAATAAAAGAAAGTAATAATAAAACATTAATGTAAATAAAACATGAATAAAACATTAATAAAATTAACATTAATTAATTAACATTAATAAAACAATCAATAATACATTAACATTAATTTATTAATTAACATTAATAAAGCAATTTTATTGGGCTTCCGGTTCCGGACTGTGTGCGAGTGACAGGTGTGGAAGAGTGTGTTAGAATTTGGTGTAAGAGTGGAGAAAAGAGTGAGCTGTGAGCGGTGGTACGGGTGGAGGCGCTTGTTGTGAAGGAGAGGAAGGTTGAGGGGAAGGGAGGGTGAAAACGGGAGAAGGGCGGAGTGATACGAGAAGGAAAAAGATATTAGGTGGCGGGTAGGAGAACGAGGCTAGCACGAGGCGCTAGGCCTGTGGTAAAGTGTTTAGAAGATAGGCGACAGGAGGTTGAAGGCGGGTTTCGCTTAGGCGCGAGCGACCGACGTTAGGCGGGGATAAGTTAGTTAATAGATAGGCGTCAAGCGGTGGTTGTGAGATAGGCGCAGGCGCAAGTGGCGGCAGGTATTAGAGTGAGACGGAGCAAGTTGAGACGGCGGCGCGATAGATTTCTAGTAATTTTAATAAGGGGGAAAGAAAAGAAATGGAGGGGGAGGGATAGAAGACAGTAGGGGAGGAAGAAAAAAAGAGGGTGGGAAGGCCAAAGAAGGTAGAGGAGTTGGGTAAGGAAAGAAGGGGTAGTACGGGATGTTTGGAGGAGTTTTGGAAAAGAAAGAGAGGGGGCGGGAGAAGAGGAAATAGAAGAGGAGGATTGGAGTTTAAAAAGAAGCAAGAAAGTGGAGGGGTTACAAGAATGTGGGAGAAGGCTGGGGAGAGAGGAATTTGAGGAAATGATCGGGGTAATGGGGGAGAAAGTGATGAGGAGAATTGCGATGAGATGGGGAAAATGAGAGAGGAGATACGGGAAAGGAAGGAAAAATGGAGGGAGGAGAAGAGGAAGATAAAGGAAAAAATACAAGGCCTGGAAATGAGGATACAAGAAATGGAAGGGAAGTTGGAGAGAAAGATTTTAGTAGAGGGAGGGGAAAGAGGGGGAAAGGGTATGGAAGAGGAAATGGTAGATAAAATGAAAGGGATAGGGAGGAAAATGGAGTTAAAGGAAAGAGAGGAAAGGAAGAATTATATAGTGATTCGTAGCTTAGAGGAAGGTGAGGGGGAGGTAAGAGGAGGGGTGGAGAAAGTTTTAGAGGAGATAGGGGTTAAAGTAAAGATAGAGGAGGTTAGAAGGATAGGAGGGAAGTATGGAAAGGAGGGGGGAATGGTAGTGGTGAAGTTAGGAAGTAGGGAACAGAAGAGGGAAGTAATGGAGAAAAAGAAAAGGTTGAAGGGCAGAAAGATAAGAATTGAGGATGATTTGACATGGGAGGAGAGGAAAATAAGATGGAAGATAAGAGAGATTGCAAAAGAGAAAAGGAGAAAAGGCAGTAGAGTATGGATAGGATATGGAAAAAAAAGAATCAACGAATGTTGGTGGAGATGGGATGAGGAAGTAGGTAAGTTAATGAACTGGAAGGATGAAATAAGAGAGGAAAGCGTAATGCCGGGGGAAGGAGGGATTTAAGGAACAAAGAAGAAAAGAAAGGGGAAAGGAGGGAGGAAAAAGAAAAGGAAAAGTGAAGGAGAGAGAAGAAAAAGGAGGGGAAGGAAGTGGGAGAGACGATAGGGGTTGGTAAAAAGAGAGTAATGAGAAAAAGGAGAAAGGGAGAAGAGGGAGAATGGGTAGTAGGTTTTTGGAATGTGGCGGGGGTAAAGCATAAGGAGAGAGGTTTTTGGAAAGAAATAAGAGTATGGGATGTGGTAGTAATAGTAGAAACTTGGATGAACGGGAAAAGTTGGGATAGGGTGAAGAGAGGACTGCCGAAAGGATATAGATGGGAGAAGCAGTTAGCAAAGAGATGTAAGAAGGGGAGGTCGATGGGAGGAATGTTGGTGGGGGTTAGAGAAGAGCTGACGGATATAATGGTAAAGGAGATAGAGGAGCGAGAAGAAGGGGTGATGGTAGTTAATGTGAGGATGAGGGAAGAGAGTTGGAGGATAGTAGGGGTGTATATCAACGGGGACATGGAGGGTAAGTTGGAATTTATGAAAGAGTGGAGGGGCAAGAAGAGAACGTATGGACAGTGATAGGGGGGGATTTCAATGCTAGGGTAGGGTTATGGGGGGAGGGGGGAGGAGGATGGAGAAAGAAGGTCAAAAGATAGGAAAATAAACGGTGAGGGGAGGAAGCTAATTGAGGAGCTGGAGAAGACGGGGTGGGGGATTTTAAACGGAAGTGTGGAAGGGGATGAGGAGGGGGAGTTTACATACACAGGGGGGACGGGGGAATCGGTTATAGATAATATAATAGGAGAGGAAAGGGTAAAGAAAAGAGTGGTAAGGATGGAGGTAGGGGAATCTGTAGAGTCGGATCATCACCCGTTGGTGATATGGATAAGAAGGAAGGGTAAGGGGCTGAGGAAGTTAGGCGTGAGAAGGGAAAAAAGGGGAAGGGGAAAGTGGACGCAGAGGGGAGGGGAAAGAATCAGGGAGGTTGAGGACTGGGATGGAGGGGAAGACAAAGAAATAGATGAGGAGCTAGGGGCAAGGATAAAACAGATTAATGAAGAGTTAAAGGAAGGAGAAAAAGAAAGTACAGAGGGGAAAAGGAGAGGATGGTGGGATGAAGAGTGTGAGGAGAAAAGGAAGGTGTGGGAGGTGCTAAGGAAATGGAGAAAGGAGGGAGGGACAGGAGAAGGATATAGAAGGTTAAGGGGAGAATATAAATTGCTGTGTAAGAAGAAAAAAGAGGAGGAAAATGAAAGGTGGTTAAGGTAAGCGCAGGAGGCGAGGACAGAGGGAGAAGTATGGCAAATAGTGAACAGAGAGAGGAAATGCTGGAAAGGAATAAATGAAATGATAAAGATGGAAGAATGGAAGGGGCATTTTATGAGATTACTAGGGGGGTGGAATGTAGGGTAGTAAAAGGAAGGGGGAGAAGAAATTTGGAGGGAGAGGAGGGTGAAATAAGTAGAGGAGAACTAAAGAGAGTAATAGGTTAAAGAAAGGAAAGGCGTCAGGAGCGGATGGGGTCCCGAATGAGGTGTGGAAACTTGGAGGGAAAAGGATAGAAGAATGGGCATGGAGATTCTGCAATAGGGTATGGAGGGGGGAAGGGTGGCCGGAGCAATGGAAGGATGGGGTGATTGTTCCGCTGGTGAAAAAGGGGGGAAGAGAGAGTGGAGGAATACAGGGGGGTGACGTTGATGCCAACTCTATACAAGGTGTACGTGGGAGTCTTGACGGAGAGGTTAAAAAAGGAGATGGAGGAGAAGGGGATGCTTCCGCCGGGTCAGACGGGGTTTAGGAAAGGGATGGGGGTTATGGATAATGTGTATGTGTTAAATTTTTTGGTGAATAGGCAATTGGGATGGAAAGGGGGACTGGTGGTGGCGACGTTTGTGAACCTGAAGGCTGCGTTTGACTCAGTGGACAGAGAGATGTTGGGGAGGGCGATGAGGGAGAGGGGAGTGAGAGAAGGGTTAAGGTGCAGGATCGAGGAAGTATATGGAGAGACAAGGAGTAGAGTGAGAGTAGGGGAGAAAGTGGGGGAGAGTTTTTGGACGGCAAGAGGTGTGAGGCAGGGGTGCCCGATGAGCCCACATCTGTTCAATCTGATGATAGCAGATGTGGAGGAGATCCTGAGGAGGGGAGGATGGGGGGGATAAAATTAGGGGATGAGAAGATGTATTGCCTAGCGTACGCAGACGATATGGTTCTCCTAGCGGAAGATGAAGAAGGGATGGCACATATGATGGGGAAATTAGAGGGATATCTAGAGGAGAAAAGGCTGGAGGTTAACGTGGAGAAAACTAAGGTGATGAGGTTTAGGAGAGGGGGGGAAGGTTGAAAAAGATGATTTGGTGGTGGAAAGAAAAAAAAGTGGAGGAGATGAAGGATTTCACGTATTTAGGATACAAGTTGCAACGGAATGGAGGGCAGAAGGCGCACGTGAAGGAGAGAGTTAGGAAGGCAGGTGCGGTAATAAGGCAGGTATGGAGAATAAGGAAGAGGTTTGCGGAGAATTGGCAAAGGAGGATATGGTTATGTGAAAGATTGGTAGGAACAGTGATGGAATATGGTGCGGAGATATGGGGGTGGTTGGAACGGAGGGAGATGGAAGCGATGCAGGAGAGATGGATTAAATGGACATTGGGGGTGGATTGGTGTACGCCGGGATATATGGTAAGGGAAGCAATTGGGAAGGATAAATTTCGGTTGGCGGCAGGAAAGAGAGCAGTGGGTTTTGAGAAAAAATTAGAGGAAGGAAAAGGAGGAATATGGGCGAGGAAATGTTTCTGGGAGATTAAAAGGAAGGTGAAAGAGGGAAGGGAGTTTAAAGGCTGGGAAGAAGAAAAAAAGAAATTTTTTGAGGTTAGGGGTAGGAAGGTAGAGGAGTTGGAAAAAAGAAGAAAAAGAGAGGAGGAAGTATATGAAGGACTGGAACAAAAGGATAGAGAGCTGCAGAGGGAGGAGAGAAGGGGAAGGATTAGGGAATCGAGGTATAACAGGTGGTACGGGGAGGTTAAGGGAGAAGGGGTGCCGGCGTATTTAAAGAAGGGTTGGGGGAAAGTAGATGGAGGAGGGTAGCCAGGTTTAGGTTGGGGAACTAAATGAAGGATGCAAGATATTGGGAGGCGGAGGAAAGGAAGTTATGTAGGGTTTGCGGGGGGGGAGTAGAATCATGGGAACATGTGCTAGAGGAGTGTAGAGATAGAGGAATGGGAGGATGCTCGTGGGAAAGAATGAGGGAGATTCTGGGACAGGTGGGGGAGGGAGAGTGGTGGATGAAAGGTTTGGAGAAGGAAAGAGGGGTGAGTTTGGAGGAAGAGGAAGGAAGACAGTATGTGGGGGAAGGGAGGGAAAGGTGTGAATAGGATGAGGTTGAATGTGGAGTGAGTAGGATGTATGGTTGAACCGGAAGTCGTAGGGCATAAGAGCGGTTACTCTCTCTTTTGCGCGACATTTCAATTTAATTTAGAAATAAGTAGTTTTAAGATAGATATAAGATAGTAAGTAAGATAGTTCTAATTTAGAATAAGGTAGCATATAAGTAGTTTAAGGTTTTTGTTATTTTTTGTAAATTTTTGTAAATTTTGCTGTAACTGGAAGCCGAAATCCCAAGGAGAAGGAAATATATACATACATACATACATAAAGCAATTTTATTATGAAAAGTGCATAAACATTATTGTAATTATAAATATAATATTATATAATATATAACATTATAATTAATAAATATTATAATTATAAATATATAATTAATTTATTAATGTAAATAAAACATTTTAACATTATAAACATTAATAACATTATAGACATTATTAACATTATAAACATTATTAACGTTATTAACATTATAAACATTATAATAATTGTAAATATATAATTAAAAAACATTATTATAATTATAAATATATAATTAATTTATTAATGTAAATAAAACATTAATTAAACAATTAATAATACTTTAACATTGTATTATCTACGTATTATTAAAAAGTATTAATTTGGATAATTTCTGCCGTTTACTGATGGGATTTACAACGTCTTTGTTAAGGTTTTGGATTGTGAATACATTCGAATGGTTAAATATTTCCGACAAATAATATTTATTAATTGTAGGCGGTGTGGCGTATCTGTACCTATCTCAAATCCTTCGTAACAATCGTTACTGGTAAAAAATAAATCGGATTCTAATGCATATCTGCGTGTTACTCGATTAACTATTTTAGAATATGCATCTTTATTTGGTAGCTGATTTTTACCTAATGACTGCCGGAACTCTATTTCGGTGGCACAAACAATTTTGTGCACATGATTCGATGCGTACATTAAACCCCCCTTATTTTTTACGTCTATTAATATTGTGTACGATGAATTATATTGCCTATCGTCGACTTTTCTTATGATGTTGACAATGCAGCTTTTACTTGTTAATTTATGAATAATTTTTTTTACTATAAAACCCGCTATATAATATAAAATATTTTCTTGGAGGAAACTATTATCACTCACATTGATATTACGATATAGTTCCTCGTTCTCAGCGTCATCAAATAAATTGTCATTATTATTATCAGGCTCTGCGCTATCAATGTTATCATGCCAATTATGAAATTTTTTGTCTTCACCCATGTTAATTTAAATTGTACTTCGTCGTTTTCTGTGTCAAAACTAGCACAATTAGCTTTTACTGACGCTGAAATATAATTTTTTACTAATAAATTTTTCATAGCAGCTTTGAATTGCAGCACATTTGGGTTGTTATTTCAACTGTGTCGCCACCGCACTTGCGCAAAAAATAATTTTATGTGATCCTGGCTGAACCTGTATGTCATTAGATATTTAAAACAGGGTTCTAACAAAATATTTTTAGCTATTTCAAATATCGATTTAATAGCTGCTGCAAAACCTACGGTAAAAGCTTTTCTTCTACCAGCACATAACTTATTGTTGTCAGGTCCCATTATAGTATATAAATATTCAATTTTTTGTTCCATTCTTTGTTGCAAGAAGTTAATGTTATTATAAAAAATTGGTTTTTTAAATCCCTTTCCGAAAGGATTGCGAGAATTTAAAAAATCAAAGATTTCATCAACTGCCTTGATAAATTCTATCGTGCCAGCACAGTCTTTAAATTCTTCAACTTCTGATAATTGTAAAAATTCCAAAGCAGCAGCAGTTGAAGAACTTAAAGTCTGTGCTGCGAGCTTTACCTTCATAATATTAGCTTTGAAATTTACATGCGCAGAACTAAGTTTATTTGCAAATTTTAAATTCAGTGCGAGTTGAAGCTTATGTAAATTCGTTACATGATTCCGATTGATCTGCGCAGTGAGAGATTTCATAATTTTGAGATCACCTAACGCGTTCCGGGCAAGCTTTACATTGTGGCAAGCATCGGGTACGAAGTGTACATCGTAATCGGAGCTGGGATGTTTAAATAAGCTTTTCAATTCACAATAATTTGTTGTATACAAATTGCAACCTAATAAATTCATCGTTGAATAATTGAGACATGAGCTCCGTCACATGTAACACTCCATACCCGGATGCCCGATTGCTGTGACATTATTAATGCTGTTTTTATCAGTTCCGCTTGCACTGCAGCAGTTATTTTAGCCACGAAAAAATAATCCACAGGCCACTTCCATGTACCTCTAACAATAAGAGAAACCAGCATGAAAATGAGGACTTCGGTGGCTGCAGTTTCCGCAGCTTCAATAGATACCCCATTGCCGTATTCGCACAATCCAATAAATTTTTCAGATGTAGCATCCCACAGCACCTGCTTCCGAATCGCCATCGAATCGAACACTAAATTGCAATGGTGCGAACCTTCTGGGAATTTCGATATCTCTTGAAAAACATCAGTCATGAAACCAGATTCCGCATTAATCGACGAAATCCAATTTCTGACGCTGCTTTCATGCGGCAAATGTAGAATCGATCTGAAAATACCATTAGTATTAACTTAAAATTTTATAAATAACAATAATTTGAGAAATGTACCTGCAATAGTTATAAGCCTTCGGTGAATAAAAATGTAGAGTTACAGCAAATTGTTTTATTTTATCGCTGTATCGGCCTTCCGTATTTCTTTTTCTATTGATCCATTTGTTCTGGAACAGTTCGCCAATGCTTCCGCCAAAATTATGAGCAATAACCTCACTTGGATCTCCCTCAAGAAGATTCTTTGCTCTATAAATTATATAATATAATTTATAATTATTATAATTATTATTAGCATTATCATGGGCAATATCATGGGCTGACTCATTTTTAAATTTTATTTAAGGTAAATGTACAGTAGCGTAGTACTTATGTAATGGCTTGTAATTGATTCTTGTCAGATTTAATGTAATATTATTCTTTTAGTACACTTGAAAAGGACCCGGACCAAGGGTCGAAACGTAGTGAAATTAATAAAAATCTTTGCCAGTCAGGTCAATTAAAAATTAATTATTGTGTATTATTAGCATTAATTATGTATGTATGCGTTTATTCGTCCCCTCAGGGTTTGAAGGCGCTTTTAAGGAGAGGTCCCGAACCTTTACAAAGTAGTCTCATTCCCCTTCGCGACCTGGCCATATGCGACCCTTACAACCTCGTACCCCCCTCCCTCCGTTTCCCATCCCCTTCCTCCTCCCCCTGCCTTCTTCTTCATATCCTCACGCCTCTCATATCTCCTTTCTCTCTCCTTCCCTTCTGCATTCCTTTATCCTTGACCTTCTTATTCCTTGCCGTTTCCTCCTTCCCTTGTCTTCCTACCGTCTCCCCCTCATCCCAGTCAAACATTTCGTCTCCGCACTTCCTTCCTCTGTATAGCATAACAAAACAAGACAGAGCGTGACAAGAACATGACAAGACAAGATAAGATACTATCACAGTCCTCCATCCCCACCCCATCCTGACCTCCCTTCCATCCTCTCCCCCTCCCTTTCCCTCCTGCCTTATACCTCATCAACCTCTCTCCACACCTCCATCTCCTCGTCCCACTTCCATTCCCTGCCCTCCACCCATAATCCCCTGCTATCAAACTCTACCCTTTTTCCCCTTCCCCTCTCTAACTTTGCTCTCTCCTTGATCCTCCACTACATTTTCCTCTCTTCCCTCGTTAGATCCTCGTCCACCTCCATTCTCCATCTTCTCCCAATCTCCCCTCTTTTTTCTAAGATCTCATCCCTATCTCCCTTCTCCTCCATTATGACCAGCAGCAACTTCTTTCCCCCTTCCCCTATCCTCTCTTCCGCCCCCGTTAACTCCACCTTTCTTCCCATGATCCTTTCAATCAGTAGTTTCAGGAGCCTATTCCTTTCTTCGAAACTATCCGCCTCTATCCCCCTCCACACCAGGTTCCTCCTTCTTCTTTCGCTCCTCACCTGCTCCTCCAATTTCTTTCTCGCCTCCCTTTCTCTCTCCCTCTCCTCCTCTTTTTTCCTTTTCCTTTCTATTCTGGCCTCTAACTTATTCCATAACTCCGTTTCCTCCTCCTCCTCCTCCGCCTCTTCTTCCTCCACACTCTTCCACCAGCTATCCCCCTCTTGACCCCCTTTTGCTATCCTATCCTCCTCCTTATCACCTTTCTCTCCTTTTCCTCCCCCCTCTCCTCCCCTCATCCCTCTCTCTGCCCTGATACCCTTCGCAACCTTATCCCCCATCCTCCTCTCCACTCTCATACCCTCCATCATTCCCCCCGCCCTTGTCTGCTCTTTCCACTCTCCCCCCTCCTTGCCCTCCTCGTCCTTATTTTCCTCTGCTTCTCTCCCTATCATTTTCCCAATCCTCTTGTCACTCGCCCCCTCACTTTCCTCTCTCTCCCCCTCACTTCCCCTGCTCACTCTACGGCCTCTTTTCTCTTCTCCCCCTTCGCCCTTCTTCCTCCTCTCAGCATCTTCCTTCTTCCTCCCCTTTTCCTCGCTCTCTGCGTCTGCACCTACGGCCTCTTCCTCTGTCGCTGCCTCCTCTCCCCCGCTTTCCAACCTGTCCTCTTCTTTCTCCTCCTCTTCCCGTGCTTTCCATACTCTCTCTCTCAAAAGTCTCAGCTCCCTCTCAATTCCTCTCATTCCTTCCACAATCCTGCTCAAACCTTTTCTTATCCCCTTCAGCTCACTCAACCAGTCCTTTTCCTAACCCATAATCTCACCACTTTCTCTCTATCAGCCTTTCGATAATGCGACCTCCACGCACTACTGCATATCACTATTAGCCCATCGCAACACGTGCTCGCGCACATGGCCCGCCGGCTTTCCTGTGTCGCCATCACTTGTAGTCCCAGCATCTCGTTCTACCGCCGGCCGATAATACTCTCCTCCGTCATTTCCTTCCCTACCGACCATCCCGTTCCCTAGTTCCTCTTCTTCATCCGTCCTCTTCCTCGCCACCATCTCTCTCTCTTTTCGCGCTCCTTCCTTGCCGACTCCTTCCTTCTCTCAGTTCCACTCTCTTCTACTCTCCTTTCCCGTCACCACCGTCTCCCTTTCCTTCTCTGCTCCAATATCTGCTGACTCCGCTTTTCCGAACTCCTTTACACCCATCTAACTCTTTACCTCCTGCATCCCCCACACCTCCTCCATTTTCTCGAGTTTCTCTCGTCCTCTTCTAGCACTACCTCCACCCACAGATTTCCCACCTTCCTCCCAACATCACTTCCTTCCCCAAATTCCCTCACTACACCAAACACACGTCAGCTCTCTTCAACCGCCATCTTCTCCTCTCATTATTAGCATTAATTATTAACTATTAATTATTAATAATAATTAATTTTTATTAATTATTATTAATTTTATTATTTATTATTATTAATTATTGCTACTATTATATTAATATTATTATTTAATATTACTATTATTTAATTATTATTATATTATTATTTTTATATCATTATTTATTATTTAATTATTATTTATTATTATTAATTATTTTTTAAATTTTAAATTAATTATAATTTTTTATACCGCAGATTTTTTAATAAGTTTTCCAAAGAATTTATTTTTTCTTTTCTCGTTAGCTTCTGCTTTAATGATTTAATTGTCCTCCACATTTTCTTTTTCCGTGGAGACATTTCCTGCTTCTTAAAACTTAAAAACGAACTGTCCATGACTTTTCTCGACTTTCGCATGGTCATTTTGATGGTATCACTAGCAGTACTGGCAGGTTCTGTATTAGAAATTGAAGCGAGAAAGGTAGGAACAGGAACAGGAACAGGAGTAAAAACAGGAGTAGGAACAGGAGTAATGATAATAGATCAGAAACAGGAGCCTCAAAAAATACCGAAGGCACAGCAAGATTTTTTAAACGCACGCCGCTTGCGTTAGGCCTTTCCATAAGATCTGTAGCTATGAAGTGAGCACTACAGATTAAATGACTTTCAGTTGGGTTAAAATTTCTTCCGATGGCATTGATCCACATTTTAAAAATTTCCGGACGATTCAAAGGAAATCTGAAGTATTTACAATTTTTAATTGAAAAATAATCTTCAAATATTACAAAACTCGAATATTTATTACAAATAAATGCACTTTACTTACCTAAATAAATGAAAACCATTTTTTGTCGTATTTTTGCATTTCGGAATGCAACAACTGCTCAGCATCTTTTCAGAATTCGGGTTTCACTACGTCGGATTTCACATACGCACTACACTGTATTTTTAAATTTATTTTTAAATTTAAATATATTTGTAATAGCTGTCAAAAAGCGGGAGCGGCCATTTTGTTGTAAGGTGTCATGGCCGAACCCGAAAATCCGGCCGGCCACAGCTCTTTTGACGAAGTTAGTGATCTAGTAGTAGTATAGACATGTGGCGTTATGTTTCTGTAATTATTTCATGACAATAGACCATGCTGTGTTTTTGCTATTATTTGAGACAGCAGCGTGTGCTCGATTTCTGCCGCGTTTTTGCCGTCACAAAATATGCTTACAGATAAGCCTGATATCTAATTACATTTTGTCAACATATCATGATGTCATATCATATTTAGTTTTGGTTTATTTCCTGTTTGCATATTGTGCCCATACACAATCCTCAAATTCTGTTCTTCTTATGCCGGCCAGTTCTATTCAATTCTTAAAGCATTTTTGCTAGTACATCAAGTTGATGGGCCTATTCGTTCTTTCCTGCATTTCTGCTCACATTAGCTACAACATCAGACTATGCTCGGCTGCTGCCGTAATTAAGGACTGAAAAGAATTTATATACTCTAATTTATATTTATCTTTAATATAGTAGTAATAATCTAATTTATACATTCTTATTTATGTTTTACTTTAATAAGAGTATATTTTAGATCAGCATTATCTCTCTTATAAAGTGTATAATGCTTCTCAAAAATTTTTCAACATATAGCACGAAAGTAAAAACGAAAAGAAGAAAAATGCATTACGACTTAAAATTTACGTTTCGTTCATAACCATTCACTCTAATAAGAAGTTTCTAAATAAGTATATCTCTTAATCATAACAATTATAACAATTACATAAGAAAACAAAGACTCGGTAAATATGAGATAATATAAAATGATTATATAAGCATATAAATGATTATATATTATATTATAAAAAGCCCTGGAACTAATCTATGCAGATATATAATGGACTCAGAACTTATCGCATGAAATATATAAATATTATGTTATTTAGCAGTACATACAATTAATTATTTCACCATCAAAATGGTTATATTATGCTATTGCATTTAGCTACTTCGTATATAAACCTTTAATATGCACTATAATACGGTGTAATGCGAGTGACCAAATTCACTATTAAATAAATACTCGTATTGCGTATATATAATATAACATCAAATTAAATCGTAGATTGCACTCTTTCATTTTTTTGATTTAGAAAATGCTTTTTTATGTTTTATGTAAAAAATGTTCATTGATTTAAAATTATTAAAAAACTATGTAATTTAGAAATGATTCAATTAATTCTCTCTCTGTCTTTCTTTGTCTTCTACCCCCTCTCCCCTCTTCCCCTCTCCTCTTATCCCCCTCTTCTTCTCTCCTCCCTTCCCCCTCCCCCTTTCCTCCCTCCCACCCCTCTCCATCCCTCCCTCCCTTTCTCCCTCTCTCCCTTTCTCTTTCCCTCCCTGCTTCTTCCCCTCCCTCCCTCCCTCCCTCCCTCCCTTCCTTCCTTCCTTCCTTCCTTCCTTCCTTCCTCTCTCCCTCTCTCCCTCTTTTCCTCCCCTCTCCCCCCCCCTCTCTCTCTCGCTACACATAACTTTATCTTTAGCTCTGATAAGCCATTTTTTATTGATTCTCTGGACCTCTGCTTGATTACTGTGTACTTTTATTATCACGGCTTCTGTAAAATAAATTAATTTTTTAAGCACATTTGTACATTATTATATACGTTATAATATGATGTTTATATCTTTTTAATATTAATTTCCTAATATTAAATATTATTATTACTTACTCTCTATTACTTTGCAGATTCTTAATTCACCAAAATTGCCTTTATGTGCTCTTTTTCCCTTTAACATGTATTTCGTGCACAATTTTATAGTGAACAGGGTACTCATAACTCTGCGAGTCATTTCTGTTGTAGTAGAACCACCAATTTCTTCCAATCTCTGCAACTGAAAGCATTTCGAACTTATGTTAATTTCAATGTAATGAAGTTAATTTGTAATATATCGAAAAATCCGACAAAAATGAAAAATGAATTTTATAGATAATCTAAGGCAGGTCTCAATAATTTTTTGCATACAATTTTATATCGCGGTTTTTTACATAACGGTAAATTTTTCTATTTTTCACTATTTTGTAACATTTATTACATTTAAACTTACCAGTTTCTTTTCATTTTCCCTCCGTAACATGAAATGCTCCATTTCTAAGATATGTTCCTCGGTTGCTAATGGCAATCTGTTAATAATGTCTTCATTGTTTTCTGTTTCTATTTCTTGCTCTATAATACTGATTCGACGTATTATTTGATCCATATTTGTCAAAGTCTTATTTGTTTTCTCATTTTCAACTATTAACTTGGTTATTTTATTCGTGAGTTCCTTCAAAATATCTGAAACTATAAAAAGTTACTGTGCATTTTTGTATAACTGAAGCACATGACATACTATGTATTGTTTGAGTATAAATCACTCACGAGTGTACATTTCTTCATTAAATTGGCCGTTGTCTTCTTCTTCATCTGTAATATGAAAATATTAAAGTTTCACGTAAAAATAAATAATTGATAAAATAAAACACTAAATATAATGTCGGAAATTGTACTCACTCATAAAACTATCTACTCTTTGTATAACAGCGTCATTACTTTCATCAGCATCATCAGTTTTCGTATCCATATCAATATCAGCAGCGATCTCAACAGTCTGAGCCTCCATATTTTCTTTGTTGGACTACAAGCATTAATATACATGAAGAAATATTAGCAGAACCATTTTAAATTTAAGATATTTTTATGCTTGTCACTATTCTATATGCAATAGTTTTATGACTGTACGTTTTGTAAATTGTTACATCAATAAGACTAACTTTTCCGATTTTATTGAAAAAATTTTAGTAACTTTTATAACTTAATTGAAATGTAGGATGATAGGATAGAAAAAGAATCTGATCCACCACTCGGGTAAAAGTATATAATTGTTTAATGGGATATGTGCTTAATACAGAGGATACTTGCTATGACGTCACTTGCGTGTCACTCGCTCGCATGTTGTCACACGACTCTCGTGCGTCTCCCCGCCTCTCTCCTGCTCGTCGCCGCGCACGCGCAGTCTCTCTCTCTCGCCGCCTACAACTCGCTCTCGCACGCCGCATCGCGAACAATGACAAAAAAAATAAAAGAACGGGTCGCCTCTTTTTTACAAATCAAAAAATAAGATAACTAAAATAGCGTCTCCCTACACTCGGCCATCCGACTGCATCTGACCTCAGATGTCCTGGTTTATTTCGGTAAAGCGTTGTTTAGGGACTCGGTCCACGGTTTTATATATTCCGCGGCTGTGGAAGTCTCACGTGGTCCTTCTCCTTCGCCTATCTTTTGAACGATATATCTGTCGTTTCTTAGCTCTCGTCTAATCTGGTAAGGGCCAAAATATTTTGCAGCCAACTTCAATCCGGGTCCGCCTTGCGTGCGTTTTATGGCAACTAAATCTCCTTCTTTATATACGTTTGGAGTTTTCCGGGTTTTGTTATAACTGCGTTTGTTTTCTTCCTGAATTTTTGCAATATTTTCTCTTGCTTGCTGTCGAAGATCCTCACGCTTTTCTAGGAATAATTCCGCTTCTTCCGCTTGTAAAAGGTCACTAATTATTGGATCTTCTTTTATCTTCATTTGCGTCCCAAATAAAAGTTTAAATGGCGATATTCCAGTACTTCGCGACGGTGCGTTGTTCAAATATTGTTGTGCTCGCACAACGTGTTTGTGCCACTGGGTGGGATTTGGTGCCGATAATTTCGTCAAAATAGGTATTAAAATACGGTTAACGCATTCCACTTGACCATTTCCACGCGGTAGTCCTGTGACAATAGTGGAATGTTCGATGTTCTCTTCTTCACAGTAATTTCGAAATTCATGGGAAGTAAAGGCTGTTCCCCGGTCTGATATTATTCGTCTCGGATTTCCGAAGATAGCACTCTGTTGCATGAGCCTATCCAGTACCTCTCTTGTGCTTGTTGATTTTGTAGGATATATCCAGATGAATTTCGCGAAGGCGTCGACGATTACGAATAAGTGTTGGTAATTTTTCTTGGTAGATGGCAGAGGACCCAGATGATCCACGTGGTAAGTATCGAACGGCTTTTCTCCTTTCGGAATCGGATGTAACCAACCTTCTTTTTTTCCAGATTTTCTTTCAGCTAGGATACAGCTAATACAATTTTGAATGACGTCTTCGGTTTTCTTTCGCATTCCCGTAAACCAATAATTCATTTTTATTAGTTTTTCCGTTTTGTCCGGGCCAAAATGTCCTTGTTCGTGTGCTCTTCGAATGACGCTGTTTTGCATCAACTCCGGAATAACAATTAATGTTTCTCCGTTCAAATTTTTACACAGAAGTTTATTCTTGAGAGTGTACTCTTCTGTTCGGCCTCTTTCCACTTGTTCGCGAAGGTTCGCTATTTCTAGATCGTTTTCTTGTTGTTTACGTAATTTTGCTAATATACTATCGTCGTTTTCAGTGATAATCATGGCTGTCGGCAAGGCGTTCCGGCTCAAAGCGTCGACGTGACGCATGTTTTTTCGGGGGTGTTCCACCGTATATTGGAAATCTTGCAAAAGAAGCGCCCATCTGGCAATTCGAGGACTGGTATCGGTTTTCTTCATCGTCTGGGCGAATGCTTGGCAATCCGTGATTATTTTAAACGGTATACCGATTAAATATACCCTAAATTTTCGTAACGCTTTTATAATCGCGAGAACTTCTAACTCATAACTATGGAACTTTGATTCGCTCTCCGTCGTTTTACCGCTGGCGTAGTAAACGGGATGGAATAGGCGATCCTCGCTATCCCGTTGTAATAGTATGGCTCCGTAGCCTTTAGAGGAAGCGTCTGTATGTAACTCGGTTTCAGCTCCTGGGTGATAAATTCGTAATATCGGTCCATCACTAAGAGCTTTTTTTAATTGTTCAAATGCGCGTCTTTCTTTGTCACCGAAATTAAATTTAACGTTTTCTTTTAACAAGTTCGTCAGAGGATATGCGACCGAAGCGTACTTCTGAACAAATTTTCTAAAATATCCGGTGAGTCCTAGAAAACTTTGAATAGTTTTTTTATTAGTCGGCGTAGGGAATTTTTTTACCGCGTCTGTCTTTTCGTCGGATGGAGTCACCGTCCCGTCTTGTATAATAAACCCTAAATAATTAACTCTCGTTTTTAGGAATTGGCATTTTCCCCAGTTAATTTCTAAACCATGTGAACTCGCGACTTGTAACACTTCCTCTAAACGCTGAAGCCCTTCTTGTATATCGCTAGATGGTATAATTAGATCATCCATATATAATGAGACTTTCTTTTCAACAACTAACTTAGCAAAAATCGCACTAATATACCTTTGGAAATATGCGGGCGATGTACTTAAGCCAAACGGCATTCGTAGAAATTCATAGTGTCCATTAGGGACTATAAACGCCGTATATTTACAGCTATCTTTCGCAACGGGTACGTGGAAAAATCCGTTCTTAAGGTCTATGGTGCTAAATATTCTCGCTCCTCGTAAACGATCGATTTGATCCTCCATGTTTGGCAACGGATATCTTGTTCTAACTATTTTATCATTTAACTTTCTATAGTCAACGCATACACGCATTGTGCCGTTTTTTTTCTTAACTAGCACGACCGCGCTGGCATATTCGGAAACCGATTGTCGTACAATACCTTGATCTAACCATTTATATATTTGTTCATCGAGTATTTTTTGTTCTGTTTCTGATAATCGGCGAGCGCGACTATAAACGGGTGTTTCGTCTTTCAAAACAATATTTAATTCGACTCCTACGTCCTGAATTTTCTTGGGCTTATATCCTGATATTAACTCCTTCACTTTATTTTTATATATCTGATCCTTAATATGTGTCACGTCTACTGCGTTTGTTTCGTCGCTCTGATCCAACGCATTTACCGTGGGCAATTCGGAAAATTGTTCAACTATCTCCGCGATTCGAATACTTTTGTCCTTCATTGTTAATTCGACGTTATCTCGAAATAGTATATCGGTACCTATAAGAATTTCGTACTGCAATAGTGTCTCGGATATTACATGCAGCGATACATCAAATGCACATTCGTCAATAGCAATATTAACTCGCGTTTCCCCAAGCGCAGTTAATTCGTTTAACCCAATACCGCGGAATTTTATTCGTCGCTGAGTTAACGTCGGCGCCCCGACTTTGATATAAGAATCCGCTCGTATTAGACTAATGTCGCTACCTGTGTCAATTAAAGCCGATAGTTCGATTCCGTTGATCGTAACGTTTTTACAACATTTTTTTATCTTACTACTTGCCGCGTTACAATTCTTTTTATCTTTAGCCGCCGTCTTTTCGCTTTCCGCCGCGGGACACTTTGTTGCGATATGCCCATATTCTTCGCATCGGAAACATTTGACGCCTTTCTCTTTATTCGGACATGACGCGCTTAAGTGATTTTTATTTCCGCAATTAAAACACCGTTTAACGTCTTGTTTGTCACTCTCGGAACGCGTATACTTTTTTTGCTTATCGTCTACTTTACCCGGTCTCGATTTTTTCTTCATCGTTTCGTATACCTCTAATTTCCGTTTTAATTCCGAAATACTTCTAGCACCATATAAAATTACCTTATTTATCTCGTCGTCGTATATACCGTCTATTATATATTGGATTATCGCGGTGACCTCCACCTTTGCTCTGGCCGCGATCTCCATCATCCTGTAGCAATATTCCTGATATGTTTCATCCGTCTTCTTCCTTCTTCTTTGTAACTGCAGATGTACGTCGTGGCTGTCGACTTTTTGGGCGAATTCATGTTTTAATGCTACCTTCATCTCCTTCCATATCGTCCCTCTTGTCTCGTATTTCACAAATAACTTCGCCGACCCGCGAAGAAGCTTCTTTGCATAGACCGTCTTCTGTACGTCACTCCATCGACATAGAGCAGCTGTTTCGTCGAAATCTCTAATCCACTGTTTAACGTTCTTGCCGTCGTCGCCGCTGAATATATCTATAGAATCCTCCACGTCCTTGAAGATTAGCACGTATCTCTTGTGCCCTCGCGACCTTCCAAAAGATGCTCGTCGTTGCTCGTCTTCTTCCGAATCGTTGCTGGAATCGGATTCGCTGTCGTCTTTGCGATCCGTCTGATCGCGCTCGTCGTCGTCGCTAACGCCTGCGTCTTCGTCTTCGGCCTTTTGATCTTCGAGAACCATCGCCGCTCGGAACCGTTCCACCAGATCCGCTTTATTTCCCGTCGTCTTAAGTTTGCGGCGTTTTAGCTCGTCTTTCAATCTAGCCACCGTCATAGATTCGGCTTTCGTAACGCCTTGTTCTTCGTCGTTCCTCTCGGTCTTATCGTCGTTCGTCGACATCTTCCCTCTTTTTTTTTATCGTCTTTTCCTCTGCTTCTGCTCGTATCCCGGACGAGCCCCCAATTTTGTAGGATGATAGGATAGAAAAAGAATCTGATCCACCACTCGGGTAAAAGTATATAATTGTTTAATGGGATATGTGCTTAATACAGAGGATACTTGCTATGACGTCACTTGCGTGTCACTCGCTCGCATGTCGTCACACGACTCTCGTGCGTCTCCCCGCCTCTCTCCTGCTCGTCGCCGCGCACGCGCAGTCTCTCTCTCTCGCCGCCTACAACTCGCTCTCGCACGCCGCGTCGCGAACAATGACAAAAAAATAAAAGAACGGATCGCCTCTTTTTTACAAATCAAATAATAAGATAACTAAAATAGCGTCTCCCTACAGAAATAATAAAACAGTTTCAGAAAATGTTATGTTCAACTTCTCTAAGTGAAACATATATTACAATCAGTTGTTCTTATATTTGCATGTCTTACCTTCTCTAGTTGTGTATTCACCACGGGATTTGTTCTTGGAAAAATGTGTTCCATTGTGGTAGATGTGTTCATTATTAACAGATTGCCATTTAGGTGGCAACGGAATCTCGCTTTCTTCATCAGATAATGTGAAATCAGGATCTGTCAATTTTTTGGCGCGTTCCTTTCTCTTTGCTCTTCCTATTTCTGATTCTTCAGATGAAATATCAGACATGTAATGCGCCTTCGGCAACTTTTTCCACGCTTTATCGAAATTGTCTGTCACACATATTAAATTAGAAATATTACAAAAAAGAGAAGTGTTTGATACAAGATTAAAATAGGATATTCTTAACATTAAGAAAAAAAATTACTTTTGTAATTTAGGCAATTTTTTTAAGGAAAATGTCAAAAACAAGACGTTCAAAAAGTCAAAAACGATAAACATTCAATATAATAAACACTGTACAAAAATGAAAATAATATACCACAGTTTTAATACATTTTCTAAGATGGTATCATTGACATTTTACAATATGCAATTTATTAAGAAAAGAGGAAAGTATTATTTCTATTTCAAAAATACCTAAACACTTAGAAACAAAAATCAACAACGAGAATTATTAATGTTCGATATAAAAATTAAATTTTCATACTTTAAAAATATATATATTTAAAAATATATATACCATCAGATCCCATGACGCGCAGCACTCGGTGGATGTCCCATAGCGAACTGTCTTGTGGAGTTTCCTTGTTTCTTACAGCTTTCATTATTCGAGACTCGGCTTTGTACGATGGAAACATTACATTTTCTAAAGAGTTAGGCATAAACCACGATTTGGGTACAAGTTGAAAGCCCGTGTCAAACAGACATATGACAAAATCCTTTATTTCCTCCATTATACAATCTGCAAATTAATGTTTAGATTAATGTTTTACAAATAATCTTTGAGGCATCGAAATAGATGTACAATATTTGTAAATTTTGATTTTCATTAAGTTACTAAGCAGGCAACAAGTTAAAGCCATTTGTAAAATAAATTTAATGTATATAATATATGTATATATTATGTATAATAATGTATATAATATAATAAATAAAATATCATTCAGTGTAAAAACCATCATGTAATGCAGAGTATATAACATAAATCTGTAATGTCATTGCAATATTTTAGTTCCAAAGTAGGAAATGCTTTGACTTTTAATAAAGTAAAATTTTCAGTTTGGTCATAATTATTGCAAATATAAAGGAAAGAGATAAACTCTGAAGTGCAGCCAGTTCAGGAATAAAAAAACAAACCCTATAATTTCAATTTTCTTATTTTATGTCAATTAAGCAATGTATAGCAATGTATTGCATTTCCTTAGACTATATTCACCATATTCACTATATGTACAAAAGAATTATTTAATTAAACGCTAAAAAATTTATCGTTTATATAAAATCATAGTGTCTTTGTAAAGCAATAAGCATATATGATATTTGTACTTCTTAACAAACTCACCATATAATGGGTAATACGAATTCCTTATGAAAATGTCTTATTTTTCTACATGTAAAAGAGGAAATCCAACGAAGTTGTTTAATTTTGGGAATAATATGTATTTTCTTCTTAAATTTTTGATAGACCAGCATTGAAGTTCGGAGATATTAGAAAAGATGTACACATTAATAATATCAGCAGCTTCTGGGATGGCAAAAATTCTTCTTTGTTTCTAAAGTATTTGCCAATTATGTATATATCATTATGAATGTCGCGAGCAAAATATTCAATTTGTACTACAGTACCATTTATTAATTGACAATAGCCGTTTGCAATGTCTTTTCCTTTGTATGTCACTCCATTAATTATTGCCATCGAAAACCTCTCACTTAACATTCTGTATGTGGGTTTGTTACGACAAATGGAAACTTTAGTTCTCTTTCAATCTTCTTTTGCACTCCAACTTGATGGACATAATCAATCTCCTGATACCGTCTGCATAGCTGCTGCAATGGCTGTGAGGCTTTTCTAATTAGTCGTTTCAGTTGTTGTAAATAATTTTCAAAGGGAAAGGCACTGAAATTATCCAAAACGCCGAAGATTTCAGCATTTGCAGCCAAATGTATCAAACCATGCACGTTGTATGATACTAGGTAATCTCCACATATTGTTTCGAAATCTCGAACAAAAAATTTTAACAGCTGGTTGGCATAATCACAATAATGTGATAGTAGTAGTGGCGAACATAAGATTCTTTTAGCCACGTGCAAAACGCATAAGTTTATGTATTGCTTTTCAGGCAAAATATCAGCCAAAACAAATGGTCCAGTATATAGTAAAAATTGTCGGAATTCTGTCGCTTTCCAGAATTTAATATATTCCAAGGAACGGGGTTTTCTACAAAACTCCTTAGGTATACAAGGCTTGGCTACTTTAAGTAGCAGATCGGAAATAGTGTCGATAGCAGCTTGTCTCAAATGATTTTTTCCAATAAGCCAAAGTAGTAACATTTTTCGCATAATTCCTAGGCATATTAAATGCATGTAGTCAAGAGGTACATTAGAAATCGGACCAAAATGTGGAATCAATGTCAACAACGAAATGCCTCTATGATGCTCCATTTGAGTTTGCATCAAGAAATCTCTGTCCGATCTTAAAGTCGCTTGTGTATTCATAAAGTAAATACGATTCAACTTATTAGCTCCTTTTACAGTACACTTTGTACAACTGTAGTAACCAGTATGCGACATGATATTTAGAACACCTGCTTTCGCTGGAGCGTCACAAATTAACTTGTGAATCTTAACCCTTAGCTACACTGGCGGGGTACAAACGTACCCCACCGGACATAATTACGCAAATATTTCTCGCGTGGCACAAGCGACGTTGCCACGCCTCCATGTATTCTCAGTGCCGATCCGCATCTCACAACAGGAGGACGCGCGCCGCGAACAAGTGCTTGTAAGTTGAGATATCGTTCGTTTGGGGTATGTTTGTACCCCGCGGGTGATGTTACGTAAGTTTATTTTTTACTTTATTTTTCTATTTAGGTAGTTTTATCCATCATGAATCGCAATCTATCGGAACAGACTATTCAAGACCTTTTACAAGAAACTACCGATTCAGAGCCCGAAGATGTCGATGAATTTCGTGCAGATCTACAAGATGAAGCCGACGACATATCTAATGCAGAGACTGAAGTTAGTGATCACAACACGGAAAGCGACCTATCGGAAGATGAGGAACAAGACGAGGTTCAGACAGAACGTCAAAGTGGCTTTTTCTACGGCAAAAATCGGTACAAATGGGCTGAAAATCCTCCTGCAAGTTCACGTACGCGAGCTCATAACATCATTATACATTTACCTGGCATCAAGGGTCCAGCTCTTGAAAAACCAAATATGACTCCGATAGAAGCATGGTCTTTGCTAATTTCAAGTGACATACTCAATTCTTTAGTGGAATATACAAACCAAAAGATCACCATGTCTTCAGAAAATAGCACAGCTAATGTAACTTATACTAATTACGTTGATATAGAAGAAATGCGTGCTTTTATTGGACTGATGTTTTTGTGTGGCATTTTTAAGTCTGGAAGGGAAAACGTCCAATCTCTTTGGTCTACTAAGGTAACAGGGAGGCCTATATTCAGAACCGTTATGAGCTTGAATAGATTTTTATTTCTGCTCTCGTGTCTTTGTTTCGATGATTTGTCCACACGTGAACAACGCAAGCTTGACGATCCATTAGCACTAATATCGGAAATTTTTCATGCATTTATAGCCAACTGCCAAGCTAATTATTCTTGTTCTGAATACCTGACTGTAGATGAGATGTTGGTATCTTTTAGAGGTCGTTGTAAGTTCAGAGTTTATATAAAGTCCAAACCAGGAAGATACGGAATAAAGATCCAATGTCTTTGTGATGCAAAAACTTTTTACTTATTTAACGCTTTTATATATCATGGCAAAGAAAATACTTCACGAGAAGACAAAAGATCTGTACCAACAAGAACCGTTATGAAATTAGCTAAACCTATATATGGGACAAATAGAAATATAACAGGAGACACAACTGGTTTTCTTCCATCGAATTGGTCCAGGCACTGAAAGAAAAGAGGCTCACTTACGTCGAAACATTGCGAAAAAACAAACGCGAAATTCCAGCTCAATTCTTGCCAGATAAAAGTCGACCAGTCTTCCACTTTTGGATTTCAGAATGACAAAACACTGGCATCATTTGTACCAAAAAAAGTAAGAGTATTATTTTGTTATTTTCTATGCATCATCAAGGCAATGTGAACCAAAATACGTCCAAACCAGAGATTATAGAGTTTTGTAACAGCACCAAAGGTGGAGTGGACTCATTGGATCAGAAATGCGCCGCTTATTCAACTAACAGAAGAAGTCAGCGATGGCCAACTACAATCTTCTGTGCGATTTTGAATATATCTGGCATAAATAGTTATGTCTTATGGAAAGGTTCTAACCCGCAACAAAAAATGAGACGCCGTCAGTTCATTGAGGCGGTAGCGTTGGATTTAATAAAGCCACATGTGCGTACAAGGAGATCTTCCTTGACTCATGTAAGAAAAGATCTCAAAGATCTGATGGATAAATTTTTGGGTTATGGACCGAACGACGACATTTCACATTCAGACTCTTCGGGACCAAGTCAACCAAAAAAGGCTAAAGTAAGACGATGCCACTTATGTCCCAGGAATCTTGACCGAAAAAGTCGTCAAGAGTGTTCTGAATGCAAGCAAACTGTCTGTAAAATACATTCAGTGGACAAGAAAATATGTCAGTCGTGTGATAAAGAGACATAGACTGTAACTTGTAACCAAATGTATAACTTATGTTCCTACTAAAGGCAAAACAAATTACTTTTTGGGCCTTTCAAAGTTGATTGTGATTTTTTTTATAGTTTTTATCAATAAGTCTTTATTATTAGTAAAGTTGATTAGAAGACTGATTGAAATATGACTGAATTGTAGTCTAAGATTACTGTTATTTAGAAAAAAAATATCCTAAAGTTAACGTTGTCGAAAATTAGAAGAAAATCTTTATTTTTGTTACTTAAAGCCCTACAAACTTTATTTTCTGTTATATTTGTAATAAATGATTATCTTTCAGCTAAAGAATGTTTAATTATTACACCAGACCAAAAAAACTCCAACTTTTTAAATTTCATTTCAATTAAAACTTTTATCAAAATTTGGGGTACAAAACTACTCCGCGGGTGTAGCTGTGTAGGCCAGATTTGGCCAGTGTAGCTGAGGGTTAATATTATACGTCTTTCCTCGGCAATTATAGCCGGTTGTAATTAATTCTATTGTTTCATCCACAAAGTCTTTTAAGAAATTGTTAAAATCTTTAGGTTTTTTATGCCCATAGTAACATCCGATAAAAAATATTTGTTGAGAACAAGGAATTGAACCCAAAATAGGATATGGACAACTATCAGATGATTTGAATAATGGAACTCCGTCAATATTGATAGAAAGAAATAGAGTTTTCAAAGTTTCATCCGAGCTAATTTCTTCAAATAACTTTTCTAAACATGTTTTCAAACCGTTGTGCCAATAATAACCTGGTTCAACAGATCTAAAAAGACCATTTGTAAGATTCCCCAATAATGCGTTGGCTTTTGCCGGTAATTGTGGATATCTATTCGATTTTCTCAAGAGTTGTAATAAACGTTCCAAAGAAGCATGAGTAATACCATCACGTACTGCCCAAACAGCAATATCACCACAAATATCATTTTCAGTGTTTTCATTCTTATTATAGGATTCCTCAGAATTTTCTGGATCATCATCAGACTGTATATCCGAAAAAAGAAATGTACGTCCCGTTGTAAGGAAATGTATATCTTCGCTGGACTTACTACATGTAGCATGTGTGGTCTGCAATGTCGTCAATGTATATTGCTCTCTATCATTATCATTACTTTGTATTATTGAAGTTGATAATCCACTATCTCGAAATAATTCTTTGTTAATAGTTTCAACATTTTCCAATGCATTATATTTTACTGCGACTTGTCTATTTCTATCAAGTGCTGTTGTAATTGTCTTTGAAGTTGCCCGTTTAATCAATAATCTTTCATGTGATTTTGAGTAATCTCGTATATCCTTCCTACGTCCTAACATAATCGTACCTTTAACACGCAAAGAAAAAAAAAGTTACACGTGATATTAGGTTAAATATGAGTTAAATATGTTTTCTATAAAATTTATGAAAATGGATAACATTTTAAATTACTATATGTATATGCAGTATGGCATACAATATCTTTTTGTAAGTAGGAAAAATATGACAAATATTAATGGCACTTTATCACATTGTACAAGATATGGAGGGTTTCATGTGGAACGTACGCTTAGCCAATTAAGTAATGTACGTAGATATTTGGGATTTATCTGATGATTTCACATAAAGATAAAACATTAAAAATGTTTATATATACATATATATTGCTAAAAAATGTTTAACATGTAACGATCCCCCCCTGAGCGATCGTTATACCCGGCCGTCGATCCGCCGGAAGGCTGCCGCCCGGCGAACATTAGCCGGGCAAAGCGCAGCGGCGCATTGCGCCCTTTTTTAATCATTTGAAGTAAACGGATTCGGGCCTTTAAACGGCTGCCGGCATCCGTATACCGGGCCGTTGTCTCGGCGCCTCGAGTCGCTCCGATCTCCGTCGGAAAGCGCCGAGCGACGGTTCCGCCCGTACCGCCGCCGGGGCCGCCCAAACGGCACCGAATCCGTCCGATTTATTTAATAATTAACGACAAGAACAATCGGGCTCCGCGATTACTTCCGAAATTACCCGAACGGGTAATTTCGGAGTATAAAGAGAGCGGCCCGACGAAGCAAGAGACACTCCTGTTCCAGATCTAGCTAGTACTAGTACAGTACCTGGCATCCGATCCCGAATACGCTCTCGACAAGAGAAAAGAGGTTGAGCGAACTCAGTCTCTGCCGAGTGATCGCGGCACATCTTGCCAAAGAGTTTTCCCGCCACACCAAAACCGAAAGTACGGAGGTTGAGCGAACTCAGTCTCCGTCGAGCGATCTCGACACTTTCAATCAAATCCGACCAAAACCTGCAACAATCTCAACAACCTCAGCGGGTAGAGAGATCTCTGCCGCCGACGAGCGATCTCGTCAAGCCTTGCATCCTGGTGCATCCTACCTTTAAAAGCACGAATTAAACCCGCGACAAAATCAAACCGCGTTTGCGCCGAACAACACGTTCGCGCTCTCACGCGCTCTCACGCGCCCCGCGCGCTCTCGCCACTGCCAGCCGACACAAGCCGTGGGCTTTAAACGGAGCAAAAACAACGTAAACACGCACCGCCGGCACGGCCCGAATTTCAAGGCCAAGATCCACACGCGGTCTTTAATTTATCAGTCACGATCGAATTAATTGTATGTATCGGACCACAATAAAGTAATTTACCCCCGCCGTCCGATTCGGTCAATCTGCATACACGATTCACTATTCTCCGTACATACTGTATACACGTACACGCATCGTTCACACGTAGATTCACCACTCATACATAATATATATATATATACGCATCGTCCACACGCATATTCACTGCTCGCGCAGACTGTACTTGCATACACGCATCGTTCACACTGTAAATATATCCACGCATCGTTCACACGCATATTCACCGCTCGCGCAGACTGTACCTGCACACACGCATCGTTCACACTGTAAATATATCCACGCATCATTCGCACGCGTATTCACCGCTCGCATATTATCCGCATATTACACATGAGACCAAACACAAGCATATAACGCTACTCACGAACACCCGTCATAAATACACATACACGCTGTAAATATTCACGATTCATACATGTACATGCACTCTACGTTTTATTTTAAATAAACCTTTTCGTTTACTTTACATCACATCAGGGCCTCGATTCTCTAATTCGTAACTGTGCGTATGCGCAACTTACGAGTGGTTGAAATGCGCATACGTTTATCATCAAATCACCGATACGTATTCTTTAAGATAATATGCGATCGTTCGTATTTAGATACGTATATGTATCTTTTGTTCGCATACAATATATGGCAACACTGGATTATTTACTGCCTGTATTAAAAACATCGAGTATTTTTCAATAGCGTGCTTTATTTTTCAAATATATATTTTTTGTGTCACTTCGAAAAGACCAAAAAGCGAAAATGGATGCAAGAAAACGCGGTGCAAATGTGACAGAAGAACAAAAGACATTATTATTACAGTTTATGGAAAAACATCCGTGCTTGATGTCTGGTAAATTTTCCGCTGATTTTACATATAAAGATGCAACTATTTTGTGGCAAAAGCTCACAAATATCTTAAATAGTTGCAATGGTGTAAGCAAGGATTGGAAATCCTGGCGAAAGGTATATATCGGTGTACATACAGAAAAATCAAATAATTTCACTACTCAAGTAACCAATATCCAAATAATCACGATAAGGTTAAGATGATATCATCTTAACCTTAACCTGGTTATTTGCATATAATTAATGTATTTCTCTCTCTCATTAATTTAATTTGTAATGATAATAATTTTAGTGCTGGCAAGATTTACGTTCACATAGCAAATTGAAGCAAAGCAAAATAAATGCAGAACGAAGAAAAATTGGTGGAGGAAGTGAATCTCAGCTAAAATTAAGTAAAACGGAAGAAGCTACGTTAAATTTAATTTCTCCTGTATGTATCGATGGACGTACAGAAATACAAGAAAGTGAAGTACAAATACAAACAGATACTGAGGTAAAATTTAATAAACTTTATAATAAATATATTTTTTTCTTATTGTTTGCGTACGAATAGAAATGATCGCACGTAACATGAATTTTGCGGTTGCTCCGAGAGAGCGAGAGGCGATAGGAACTTGGAAAACCTGGTGACGGCAACTGAGAATGTTGGGAACGGGTGATAGAGAGAGAAAGGATGAGAGAAAGAGATAGAGAGAGATAGAATTAAAGAGAGCGATGGAGAGAGAGCGAAGAAATGAGAGCGAAGGATGAATGAATTAAAAGAGAAAGACGAAGAGTTGACTCGCAGAGGGATCGAGTGATCTGAGATCGTGAATGGCTCAATTAATTGATAAATTACCACTGGAGATGAGATGTCACAGATTCAGTTTTAATTGATAAAATTCACGAGTAAATGTTGTATACAAATTCTCTGCTCGAAATATTTGCAGTCTAAATTATCACTTTATATTCACGCTCGCCCTTCTTTGGAGAAATCGCGGAACTACGCTGTTATTCGCTGAACTGGCTTGCGATAAGGGAGCGCGAGACGGATTCCCGGCCGCTTATATAGAGTTCGACGAAAACTCTCGAAGGTTCGCTGAAATTTAGGGGAATTTCGCGTGTATTCGATAAAGTGTGGTGAAACAGGGTCAGTAGGCTAAATCGAATTCTCAATAACATTTACAATAACGTACATTCGATGAAAAGAATGTTTACATTTTAAATTGATAGACCCTTTGTCTTGCTCGCTTCGAGAATAATAAGATGGATATAAATATACGATCGAACGTTATTTCGATGTCTCCGAGCGAACGAAAGGAAATATTATAATATTAACTTAAATTCTAAGTACAGATTGAACTTGAGCTTTAACATACCGCCCGCCTCGAAACGACCGTTTCGAAACATAATCAGATTGATATTACTGTGTTGATGACATTAACGCAAATGAAACAATCAAAGAAAAGAACGTGAGAAGTAAAATTAAAGGAAGAATTAATTAAAGCTATTTGAGGTGAGTGGTATGTCGCATACAGAGAATTTTACATGATTATGTATCGCTTTCAAGTTTTTCGATGTCGATCGGGAGGAGGCAAATTTTGACGATGGGTCGCGTGTATTCGGAGGTCGCGGTTTTCACCGTTACGACACGCACTAAACCATCGGATCCCGCATGACATTGAGTAACGCGAGCTAAGTCCCATTTGCATGGCGGCAGTAATGGATTTTTGACTAGAACTATTTGACCGATTTTAATTGCATTATGCGCGATCGTTCGCCATTTTACACGCTGTTGAAGCGTATTTATATAATCGCTTTGCCATAATTTCCATAACCTTTCAGTTAATTGACGAACCATTTGCCAGCGCGTTAGGCAGAGGGTTCGGGATTCGTTGTAATTGCAGCGCCGATCAAAAAATGACCGGGTGTAAGCGGTTCGGTTTCATCATGAGCATCGGAGTGCGGCGCGAGAGGCCTAGAATTTAGGCACGCTTCGATATTACATAAGAGTGTCGAGAATTCTTCAAACGTCAAAGTGTGCGACCCCACCACCCGTCGAAGGTGATGTTTGACACTCCGCACTCCCGCCTCCCATAAACCGCCGAAATGCGGAGCAGATGGAGGTATGAAATGCCATGAGACGCTGTCGCCTGCGGTTTTATTGCGAAAGTCTGGATCTCGAAGAGCGGCGCGAAATGCAATTGTGAGTTCGCGGTCGGCTCCGACAAACGTAGTGCCGTTGTCGGAATACATGGATTCGGGTAATCCTCTTCGGGCGCAAAATCGGGAATATGCACCGAGGAACGCGGCGGTTGAATAACCATCTACAATCTCGAGATGAATCGCTCGTGTAGCCATACATATGAAAACGGCGATGTACGCTTTTTTTGACGTTATACCGCGTCCAGACATGGATCGAATCAGCATCGGACCGGCGTAATCGACTCCGCAGTGTAAGAACGCACGCGTAGGAGGGGAAACTCGCACTTTCGGCAAACTTCCCATTAATTGAGTAGGCGCTACGGCCTTTTCGCGGACGCATACGACGCATCGATGAATTACGGACTTGACAATAGTTCGCGCGCGAAGAATCCAGAATTCTTTCCTTAGAGTTGTAAGCGTCAGTTGCGTACCCGCGTGGAGAGATCGCAGATGAGCGTGTTGAACTATTAGCGTGATTAACGGATGTGATGCTAAGATAATCGGATGCTTAATAGACATCGGTAGTGGAGCGTTTGATAACCGCCCGCCAACGCGAATTAGTTCATCATCTCCGAGGATTGGATTCAAAGACAGTAAAACGCTCTTGGATGAAATCGGTTTTTTTTGTATAAGAGCGTCTCTTTCAAGAGGAAATAATTCTGCTTGTATTCGTTTAAGCCAAAAGTCTCGTGCTGTCTTGTAATCCTCCGACGACAAAACGAAGTTGGCTTCGACGGGTGTCTCACAACGTTTGACGCGACGGCGTAATCGCGAAATGTATCTCATGACGTAAGCGGTTACTCTTATAAGTTTCGGCCACGAGGAATATCGCGTTGCGAGATCCCACTGCTCTACTGGGTTGACGATATGAGAAATTACGCGAGGGTTTTGTTCACTACTCGTATCGACTTTTGACGTATCTGGTTGCGATGGCCATTCCGAGGCCGGTAAAAGCAGCCATGAAGGCCCTTGCCACCAGATCTTATACGCGGCGAAACTATCTCCTGGTATTCCTCGCGAAGCGCAATCAACAGGATTGTCAACAGTAGAAACATGTCGCCACGATGCGAAGGGGATTCGAGATTGAATCTCAGACACGATTCGCGACAAATGTTTTCCACTTCGTTGCATGTTGACTCACCCATGCGAGAACGACGGTCGAGTCTGTCCAACACGTACAAGGTTGTCATATGCAGTGAAGTTCGCACGAATTCCATTAGTCTAGCTAGTAAAACGGCGGCGGCAAGTTCTAGTCGCGGAACGCTCAAGGTTTTAACCGGCGCGACTTTGGATTTGCTAATTAGCAACATTGACGTAACTTGTCCGGCTAACGAGATTACGCGTATATAAATTGCGGCGGCATAAGCCGATGTCGACGCGTCTGAGAATCCATGTAGCTCGCAATTCACTGTATCCGCGCCGCGTTGTATCCAGCGTTCGAGCTGTACGTTATTAAGTTTGGTTAATGAAGATTGAATGTCTTTCCATTTATCGACGAATGCAGATGGAAGTGGATCGTCCCAATCCAACTTGATTTGCCATAATTTTTGCAAGAAGATTTTGGCGACGATAGTAACGGGGGTGCCCCAGCCTAACGGATCGAACATTTTTGCTACAATAGATAAGATCGATCGTTTAATATTCGGAGTTTGAGTAGGAAATTCTACGCGAAATTGAAAAACGTCCAGCGATGGACTCCAACTGATGCCGAGGATTTTGACTTGCTCGTCTGTTTGCAGCGCTTTGCTACACGCTAGCCCGTGGTTCTCGTTATCGATGTCGCTTAAGAGTTTAGGCGTATTGCTCGACCATTTTCTTAAATTGAATTGGCCTTGTTGCAGCAAAGAGCAGACTTGGTTTCGAATTTGACGTAGCAAGGGAACATCATCGGCACCGAACAGAACGTCGTCGACGTAAATATGATCTTCTAATACTGACACGGCCAACGGAAATGCTCCTCCTTCGTCCTTAACTAATTGTTTTAAAACGCGTAATGCTAAAAACGGAGCTGAGGCTGTACCGTACGTGACAGTTAAAAGTTGATACGCCTGTGCCTGTTCAGTGTCACGCTCGCTCCACAATAGGCGCTGATAATTGAGATCGCGCGGATCGACAAGTATTTGTCGGTACATTTTAGCGATATCGGCTGAATAAACGTACCGAAATTGGCGCCATCGTAGAATGACCGCGGTTAGATCCGTTTGTAATTTTGGGCCAGTGAGCAAGTGATCGTTTAGTGAAGTTGCGTTAGACGTACGACTCGAAGCATTAAACACGACTCTTAACTGAGTGGTTAGGCTACTCTCTCGAATGACTGGATGATGCGGGAGATAGACGCATTGTGACGACAGCGCGGTTTTGTCGACCTTTCTCATATGTCCGAGCCGCTCGTAATCGTTCAGAAATTCCGTATAGTCGGACTTTAATTGAGGTTTCGCGTAGAATCGACGATGCAAATTTTTTAAAAACTTCTCGGCGATAGAATGAGATTCTCCGATTTCGAGAGGCGGACCTCGTTTAAACGGAAGACGGACCATGTAACGTCCATCCGCGCAGCGCGAATGCGTTGTGCGAAAGTGCTCTTCGCATTGCTGCTCCTCCGGACTCATTAAATTTTGTCGAGGGATTTCTTCGATTTCCCAGAATTTTCGTAATTCTTGTTCGAGCGACAACGAGCTCGAGCAATGTTGAACCGTAACTGATTTACGTGATGACGAAGTTGAGGTCGGACCTGAGAGAACCCAGCCAAAGACTGTCTTTTGCGCGATGGGTTGATTATTCGTACCTTTTCTTACGCCGTCAAGAATTAATTCATTGTATAGATCCGCGCCGATTATTATGTCAATGGGGTCATCATTAAGTGGATCTGGATCTGCGAGCGCGAGATCGTTTAGATAACTCCAATTTATATTAGACGAGACTGGCGGCGGAGAGTATTTCCTAAGAGATTTTAAAATAGAGGCGGTAGTTTTTAAAACCGGATACGCTCGATTGTATGGGGAGATGTTAATATCTGCGGCGTGACGACAAGTACCGGCATTGACACCGCCGACGGCGGCAATTGAAATCGGCATGCGAATTCGTCGCAGTTTTAGAATGTTACTAAATTTTTCACTTATAAATGTGATTTCCGACCCTTGATCGAGGAGCGCTCTCCCGATGATTTGGCGACCAGCCTGTGAACTCACGGTAACGCGGGCCGTCGCTAGTAGAATCTGAGGTCGAGATTTTACGCTTGAGGTCGAAAACAATGCAGTTACGGAATCAGTATTAGACGTGTCCTCTTTCGGAGTTATCGGCGTCGAAATAGCTGCCACGCTAGGAGACGAAGAAAAGGCCGAATCGACATGAAGCATAGAGTGATGTCGTTTGTGGCAAATTCGACAAGAATATTTACTGGGGTATGAACTTACGGCACGCTTTAAACTTAAACAATTTAGACAGCGACTCGCATTTTTTACTATCTCTAGTCGTTGATTCGGACTTTTCTTTATAAATTGTGGACATTTATTAAGATAATGAGACGCTTTACACAAAGAACACGTTACAGTATTCGAGGTTGAAGCGTTAGCGCTGGTGACCTTTTGCGCGCGAGCTAGTTTATTCGCATTCGGGGGCGTTAGTTCTTCTAACGCGCGCGCGCGCGAGGCGATGAATTTATCGAGATCGTCATAACCTGGAATTTTCGGATCATCGCCTCCTTTTAACTTCCACGCTTTCCGTGTTGAGTTATCTAATTTTTGCGAGACACTATAAACGAGAATGTCACTTAGAATTTTGTCCGATGTTCGGTTTAAATTTTTAAGTGAAGCAATCGCGCGGTTCGCTTTATCTCGTAGCTCGTTTAGCTCGAATGCAGATTCGCGCGAGACGATCGGAAGATTGTATAATGAGGCAACATGTACTTCGATTAACCGACGCTTGTTTTCGTATCGCGAAGTTACAGCCTTCCACGCAATGTCGAAGTTATCGGCGGTGACTGGAATATTTTTAATAGAATCAAGTGCACGGCCACTTAGACTGGACGTTAAGAAATGCATACGAGCAAACGCTGATAAGTCTTTATTTTCGATAATGAGAGAGGTGAACCGATCGCGAAAACTCTCCCATTCGTCGTACTTGCCCGAAAACGGCGGGATGTTGATAGGCGGCAGATGCGTCAACGAGAATGATGAGATGTTGTTGCTTCCTGGCATCGCCTGGCTGGAGGATTGGCTGGGGATTGCTCTCGGTTCGATGTTCTCGAGGCATTCGGCCATGAAGTCCAGAGTCTCCAAATAGATGTCCTTGTGGATGTCGAATAGATTGAGTTTAAAGTAGTCGATCTCCTCACGTTGGTCCTCGGGAAAGCCCTTTTGTAGCGTGGCGTGCATTTCAATGCATTGTGACCACGTCTCTTTTAGAGCTGATATTCGGGACCGAACTTTAGCTCCCGTGTATTTTTTGTCTTTTCCGATCTCCTTGAACGTGTTTAGCGATCGAGAGATCGAATGGAACAACGACTGTTGCTTCATCAGGAATTCGTTGATGATGGACATCGTTGAACGTTAGGTCGATTGCACGTCACTTCGTTGATATTGCAGTACTTCACCTCGATTCGGCTCGAAGGACCAATTTGTTTGCGTACGAATAGAAATGATCGCACGTAACTTGAATTTTGCGGTTGCTCCGAGAGAGCGAGAGGCGATAGGAACTTGGAAAACCTGGTGACGGCAACTGAGAATGTTGGGAACGGGTGATAGAGAGAGAAAGGATGAGAGAAAGAGATAGAGAGAGATAGAATTAAAGAGAGCGATGGAGAGAGAGCGAAGAAATGAGAGCGAAGGATGAATGAATTAAAAGAGAAAGACGAAGAGTTGACTCGCAGAGGGATCGAGTGATCTGAGATCGTGAATGGCTCAATTAATTGATAAATTACCACTGGAGATGAGATGTCACAGATTCAGTTTTAATTGATAAAATTCACGAGTAAATGTTGTATACAAATTCTCTGCTCGAAATATTTGCAGTCTAAATTATCACTTTATATTCACGCTCGCCCTTCTTTGGAGAAATCGCGGAACTACGCTGTTATTCGCTGAACTGGCTTGCGATAAGGGAGCGCGAGACGGATTCCCGGCCGCTTATATAGAGTTCGACGAAAACTCTCGAAGGTTCGCTGAAATTTAGGGGAATTTCGCGTGTATTCGATAAAGTGTGGTGAAACAGGGTCAGTAGGCTAAATCGAATTCTCAATAACATTTACAATAACGTACATTCGATGAAAAGAATGTTTACATTTTAAATTGATAGACCCTTTGTCTTGCTCGCTTCGAGAATAATAAGATGGATATAAATATACGATCGAACGTTATTTCGATGTCTCCGAGCGAACGAAAGGAAATATTATAATATTAAATTAAATTCTAAGTACAGATTGAACTTGAGCTTTAACACTTATAATGGTATAATTTCCTTATAATAATAGTTTTTTTAATAGTCTGATTGCCTCTTATTTTTTTATTTAGCTTTTTTTTAGTTTTATTTACTTCATTCCTTGTTATAACATAAGATGCTTTCCAGCAACGATGCAGTGCGACATAGTGTATCATTCTATCTTTGTTTATCACTAGTATTGAAAGAAGATCGAATAATACACTGTGGCACACTGTATAGTTGCTGGTTTGCATCCATAATAGAAAAAAATTTCCATGTAAATTTATCTTAATTTTTTATCTTTATATAAATTGAGATACTGATGAAGTGAAATATCTTGATAAAGATATAGATCAAGACATAGATCAAGATATAGATGGAATAATACAAATGGATGAACATAGCGCAGCCTATTTAAATATGAAAAACGCAAAAACTAAAGACAATAAGGCCCCATCCACCAGAGCTGATGACTGGACAGTTTGTTAGGCGTGATACCTCGAGTGGCCAGGTCCGCGGGATTCTCCGAGGTGGGAACGTGACGCCAATGCTGCGCGGGGACGCTCCTGGATAGCTTCCACCCTATTCGCAACAAACGGTTTCCACCGGGAGGGATGGCTACGCAGCCAAGCCAAGACAATCTTGGCGTCGATCAATGCGTGTAGTCGATGTGCCTCCAAATCCAATCCGGCGGCGACACGATGGAGTAGTCGGGCGGCGAGCAGGGCACCACTCAGCTCCAGTCTCGGAATCGAAACTGGCTTCGTCGGTGCCACCTTGGTCTTCGCGACTAGGAGGGCAGTCTTTGTAAGCCCGTTAGTCTCCGTGTTTCTCAAGTACACCACCGCGGCGTACGCTCGCTCCGATGCGTCTGAGAACGCGTGTAGCTCCACCGAGCTCAAATCCGACGCTCCCGTCCACCGAGGGAGGCTCAGATGGTTCAACTCCGGCAACGTGGCGATGAAGTGAAGCCAACGGGTCCGGAGAGGCGGTGGGAGGTCTTGATCCCAATCTAGACCCGCCATCCAGAGATCCTGAAGAAAGACTTTCGCCCAGATGATCACGGGAGCCGCCCAGCCGGCTGGATCAAACAGCCTGGCGACGTCCGAGAGAATGCTTCTCTTTGTGGGATTCGCTGTCGAAGTAAGAGGTGGAACGGCTCGCAGACGGAGTGAGTCCTCCGCTGGGGTCCAAATGACGCCGAGGGTGCCTATACCCTCGGCTGTGGTGATAAGGCGCTCCGCTTGGTCGCCATTCGGGCACAGCGCCGAGTGAGAGGCAGCCCACTTGCTTAGCTGGAAGCCGCCGGCCAGAAGTAGATCTACTAGCTGCCTTCTGGTGTCCAATGCTTCCTCCATTGTATTGGCGCCCGCTAGTAAATCCACATAGGTGTTGTTCCTAAGTGTCGATGCTCCACGAGGAAAGCGGAGAGCCTCATCCTGAGCGAGCTGCATTAGAGCTCGAATAGCCAAGTACGGCGCCGAAGCCGTTCCATAGGTGACGGTGGTGAGTCGGAAGTCCTGTACTTCCGACATTGGATCCGTCCGCCATAAAATCCGCTGGAGGTCCGCGTCGTCATGGTGAATTCGAATCTGCCGGAACATTTTAATGATGTCGGCAGTGAAGGCAAACTGAAAGAGGCGCCAACGAATTAGAATGAGCCAAAGATCTGCCTGCAGCTTCGGGCCCGGGAACAGCACGTCATTCAGTGAGATCCCTGTAGAGGTCCGGAAGGAAGCGTTGAAGACGACCCTGAGCTTCCCACCTGGCTCGTTCTTCTTCACGACAGCGTGGTGAGGCATGTAATAGGTCTCAGCGGCCAACTCATGTTGAGGTACCTGCTCCATATGGCCGAGCTTTAGGTAGTCGGCCATGAAGGTATTGTAATTGTACTTGAGCGAAGGATCTCGCTCAAGGCGACGCTCCGTCGACATGAGCATCTGTAGAGCTCCGCGTCGGGAGGCTCCAAGGCTGGTCGGCGGATTCAGCTTGCGGGGAAGACGCACGATGTAGCGTCCTGTCTCGTCACGAGCGTGAGTCTCGATGAAAAGACGCTCGCACTGGCGCTCTTCCGGTGTGAGGATCCTCTCGTTCGGCAATTCCTCCAGCTGCCAGAAGCACCTCAAGTTGTCATGCAGGTCGGCTTCCACCGCGACCGTGTGTGCGGCTACGATGGTGTCCGCCGTGGATTCCGTGAGCGCTCCCATGAGCACCCATCCAAAGATTGTCGAATGTGCTGCAGGCTCTCCGGGTGATCCGCGTCTGACTCCTCCGTCGAGCAGCATGCCGTACACGTCGGCCCCCAAGACCAGGTCGACAGCGGCAGGTTGATCGAAATTTGGATCGGCTAGCTGTAACCCACGAAGATGAGGCCAAGGACATCGACGCAGCTTGTTACCTGACGTAAGTGCGGTAAGCCTCGTCAGGACTAGGGCTCTCGGTATCGTGATCCTTAGTGAAGGCGACCGTTCGGAGCCGACCACGAGGGAGACGGCATGTCTCACCCGTCCAGTCGTGACGCCTTGAAAACCGGAGACGGTCACATTGACTCGTCGTCTAGACAGCCTCAACTGTTGCGCCATCCTCTCGGAGATGAAGGACGATTCCGAGCCGGAATCTAAGAGCGCCCGTACCGTCGTCGTTCGGCCTGATTCGCCCTTCAATTGAACCATGGCGGATGCCAGTAGCACAGTTCCGGAAGTAGACGTGGACAGGGCGGCCACCTTGGCCGGCTCACCTGAAGCTCCGGCCGTGTCGGGGACGGCGGTCGCCTCAGACTGAGAGGGTAGTTGCGTCGTCGTGCCTGCTGCTTTGACGAGATGCAGCAGCGAGTAATGCTTCTCTTGGCAGTGTCGGCATCGGTTCGCTGAAGGGCAGGCAGAGACCATGTGTCCTTGCCCTAAGCAATTGAAGCAGACCTTTCTTTTTCTCACTTGATCACGTCGCTGCTCCGCCGTGTAGGCCTTAAATTTGGCGCACGAGCGTAAGACGTGCCGCTCCTTGCAGATGGGGCAAGGGGGCCCCTTGTCTTCGGCGCCCGTGGAGGTTGCATGGGATGACACCTCGTCCTTGTTTCCACTCCGTCTGGATCGTGTGCTTGAGACCGCTGTTGCTGTCCGTGGAGTCGCCGTGTCCAGTGCTCGAGCGCGCGTTAGTAAAAATTCTTTGAGTTTCTCATACGTCGGAAATTCTTTACTTGAGCTTTGAGAAGACTCCCACAACAATCGCGACGACGAATCGAGCTTTTCCACTAGGATATGTACGAACCAGTCGTCCCACTCCTTCACCGGCCGGCCTAACGACCCGAACGAACGAGAAGCGTGACTGACCGCGCTGATCAGTCGATTGATTTCAGCGGCGGAGGGTTTCGTCATTGGCGTTGTGGACAGCAGCACCCGCATATGCGTTGCCAGCAGAACGTGTGGGTTGTCGTAGCGAGAGACGAGCTCATCCCACGCCAGTACGTATCCGTCCGCAGAGATGTCAATGTTCGCCACGACGTCTGCCGCATCCCCAGCGAGACTGGCCTTTAAATAATGCAGTTTGTGGGTTGGAGCGAGACCCGCTACATTGTGCACGAGTGACTTAAATAAGTCTCGAAAGCCTTCCCATTTCAGTTGATCCCCGGTGAATATCGGTAAATCGATCTTGGGAAGCTGTATTTGCCTGAGAACGGCGTCACTGCCGGCCAGCGGTTCCAGAGCCTTTGTCTTCGCCAAGAAGTTCATGATACGTGACTTCGCGGGGCAATGTAGTCGTCTTCCGTCTTGGTGTAGACGTCGGTCTTCATGTAATCCGAGGACTCGTCCTTGTCGAGAATCAGTATAGTATCGTGTGCTTCCAAGAAGCGAGTCCAGTAGGTTTCGAGGAGACCAAGGCGCGCGTTAATATAGTGACGCGTCATCTTGTCTTTTCCTACCTTGCTGAGGTTCTCCCAGAATCACTCTATGTAGCCAGCCGTGGTCAACTGCTTTTTGACAGCAAGATCCATCTCGTTGTAGTAAGTCTTCTTGCTCTCGTACACGAAGAACGGCGACGGAAGGTACGATCAGCTGATTGTATTAGCGCGCGTCAACCCGTAGATGAGGGGTGCGCGGCGCGAAAAGAGTTCCCTCTGTATGGAGCGTACGCGGAGCGCGGGCAATTCGCGACGGTAGGCGAGGTGCACGCGCGGGGCGGTGACGGCTTCGCGCAGGTAGGCGAGGCGTACGCGGAGCGCGGGCGGTTTGTTTCACTGGACGAGGTGCGCGCGGAGCGGAGAGATCTCGCGTCGATGGGCGAGAGACACGCGGACCGCGGGCGGCTCGCGGTGCTAGGCGAGGTGCGCGCGGAGCGAAGAGATCTCGCGCCGATGGGCGAGAGGCACGCGGAGCGCGGGCGGCTCGCAGTGCTTGGCGAGGTGCGCGCGGAGCGAAGAGATCTCGCGCCGATGGGCGAGAGGCACGCGGAGCGCGGGCGGCTCGCAGTGCTTGGCGAGGTGCGCGCGAAGCGAAGGGATCTCGCGCCGATGGGCGAGAGGCACGCGCTCGGCACGTGTTCTTTCACTGATCACCCGGTGGCGAAATGCACTGGAACTATGCACCCTCGCCCTTCAAGTCCGTGTCCTTGAGTCTGTGAGGTAATCCGGCTCGAAGGACCAGAAATGTTCACGCCTCTCCGAACAACAATAATTAGCCGGGTGGAGACGGGATATAAGAATGTTCTCGGTCACCCCACTGCAGTTCACGTTTCACTATCTCGCACAGTCGCTCAGATTCGCTCTTGTAACTCACCGTCTCTCTCTCTCTCTCTCTCTCTCTCTCTCTCTCTCTCTCTCTCTCTCTCTCTCTCTCTACACTCTGTCTCTCTATCACAGTTATAATTATTAATAATACGGTAATCTAACACAAGTAGCACTCGCTAGCACGATCCAGAAGAGACTGCACGAGGCCGCGCACAGGAATTCGCAAGGTTTCGCCCCTCGCCCTGAGCCTTTGATTACTCAAGGGCGAGAGGAGAACCTTGGAATGCGCAAAAGAAATTATTTGTCTCGTCCTGTATGATCGCCAGCGACGTGACAGCGAAATCAGCGGCCCGCAGCCGAACACTATCTTTAAGTTTGAATTATTCCATATACATATAACTATCATGTGTGCTTCCAGGATATCTAGCATTTACATTCAATATCAATAAACGCCAATCACATACCTGAATTGAAAAATTGTACATAATATTAATAAACTAATAATGTGATAATAATTCAATATTTTAAAAAATTAAAAGGACACAGTAGTAAGTGCTACAACTTACAATGTAACTATTACATCAACTGTCACTATATTAACAAAATCATGTAAAATTTAGCTTTACTTTTTAATGCTAACTATACAAGAGTTTAAGAATGGAGAATTGAAATTTGTTTTGTTATAGAGAACTATTATATACTTACTAATTGTACATTTATCGAATGATATCCTTTTCTGTTAACATATAAATGTTCAGGATTTTCAACATTATGAACCTGTGGTGGAAAAATAGCTACATGAGTGCAATCTATGCAGCCTATTACTCCAGGAAATCTATGATTATCATAAAATCTGGAAATATATCAATAATGCCATAGTAATTTCGATTAATAATACAGATTAAATATTATGATAGAAATTAAATTCACTAACTGTTGTCTTAAATGCTTTAATTCATTTAAAGTTCTGGGAAATTTTATCCATTGATTCATTATATTTGCTTCGTTTAATGCATTCACAACTTCATTGATACATCTAGATACAGATGGTTGACTTATAGCAAGATATAAATTCTGTCCTACACTTGTTTGATAGCTACCATGTGCAAAAAAATGCTGTCAATACCTAAAGCAAAATGAACAACGTAAATAATATACATGTGTTAATAACATTATTATATAATTTATTACATATTAATATATAAATACATAAGTTCTGTATTATTTTTATGTATATTAATTCAGACAGCACCATGTCCAAAATTGGAGCATCTTTAAAAAAACTTATATGATATTCAAAAGATGTTTTTAAAAGAGAGAAATGTGTCTTTTGGATATCATATCATAAGACTTCTTAAAGATGTAAAGATTTTTTAAAGATGCTCCAATTTTGTCTTATGCTTCAAATTTGTCTTATGCTCCAATTTTGAATATGTTTCAATTTTGTGTGGTGCTATTTGGGATTTATAATTTCCATGTTTTTACTTACTTTTATTTTAGTATTCAACATAGATTTTCGCTGCTTCTGTTTCATATATGGTGCTATATCTCTTGTTAAGTCACGCACTAACGGTTTTGTTAAACGAAATAATTTAACAAATTTTTTATTGCTTATATTGAATGCGTCAGCTGCAACATGTCTTATACGATTTCTCCGTACGACAGCATGTGCAACTTCGGCCTCCTGTGCAACCCCAATATTATTAATAATATTCATTTTTATTCATAAAATTGTTTGTTTCACATTACACTGACAAGAATAGGCATTCGCAAATCAGAATGCGAATACATTAAACCACTCGTAGCATTGCGTACGAAAATTTGCGTATACGTTTCAATGCGTGTACTTATGTGATGCTTGAGAATAGGTTTTCAAATATAAGCGCTCGTAACTCTGAGTTTGCGCATACGTTTCTCTTACGAGTGAATTAGAGAATCGGGGCCCTGATGTCTTGCTAAACCCTTTCACGAGCCCTGATCCCGACAGAGCGAATCCGCGCCGAACTCGCGAAAGTGGAACATTACAAACATATTAAAAAAAGAATATCGTTAAAAAATTCTTTTTCAAAAAAGGTAAAAAAAAGTCGCCAAGTGCAGGCGCCAGTACAATAACTGTTATGAATTGAAAAAATCTTTTGTATAAAATTGTCATTACAATATAAATGATGTTGATTGCCATAAAAAGAGTGACTAATAAGTGTTGTTTAACATTTCAGAATTTAAAAATGTTAAAAATGTTTTTCAAAAAAGTGTTAAAATCAGGAAATTGCATCAAATAAAAAGAGGAAATATAATAAACGTTTTAAAAGTTAAATATTTTTAAACCTATCAAGATAATAGAAGATATGTAAATGTTGAAGACACTATTTTATACATTAAAACTTTGTTTTTAGTAGCGCACAATACTGTCTCGTGTCTCAAGTCTTAAACATGTGTACAAAGTGTCAACGTTTGTAAGACTTAAGACACAAGACAGTATTGCCATAGAACATGATTATGAAAACCAAGTATTTAATGACAGTAAAAGGTTCAGTAATTTCAACGCACAGGAAATAAGAAATACTCGAATAAAGCTAAATTATGGCAAGATTTGCAAAATCAATGACTGCGTTTAACAGAAAGAACAACTTTGCAACTGTTGTAAGATTTTCAGCTAAATACCATCTCTAGCACTTTATGATTTTTGTAAACGAGATCGTAAACAATAAAATGGATAACAAAATTAACGCAAACAAATTCAAGAAGTGTCTTATACCTGTAACAATATAATATATAATATTATTGCAAATTGATAACCTATAGTTGGATAACCTATACTCTGTTCTTTGAATTAGATGCGTTTTGTGTCAAATGAGCGTTCAGCAGAATCATCAAACTGTTGGCAGCACAGCATAAAGCGCTTACAAAAACCGCAAATTTACCTTTCTTGTTTGAAGATGTTTGACGTCACTTTTTCAAGGTACGAGTTGTCGTACAGACAAGTAACGCAGTACACAAAAAATGCCACGAGATGCCTTCTTCTTCTTAATCGATCACGATCCCGACACTGGGTACAAAACGCAAATAATAAAATAAATACTGGATGATGCAACAGACTCGAATATAAGAATGCAATGCACGATGTATAACGCGCAATACGGGCTTACGCATACGTGAACGCAAGAATCCACAGGCAAGAATCAAGTAGCCACTGCGCGCGCAGGGTAACGAGATGCGCATGCGCACGTTGGTTTTCACCAATGTCCGATAAAATTGATCCAATAATATTCCATGGAATATTTCGTGTATGTTCCATACATATACCAAAATGTACACTGAATATTCCTTATTGCACATACAAGTAGTGTTCATAGAATATTCTGAATATTTCCCGATTATTTGAATGTTCTGTGAACATTTCTTTACTATTCCGGTATATACGGAACTTTTGGAATATGAACGGAATATTTCAGGAATATCTAGCGTTTACTGGGCTACATATAAATCTTCCGAAAAGAGCTTATGGCCAATATTATGTTCAGATAAAATTATAAACAACGTATATGTCATTGCTTTATATTATAGCGAAGGAAAACCAAAAGATTCAAACGAATTTTTAAAAATGTTTGTAGACGAAGCTATTGCTTTTACAAATAATGGATTTGAATATAAAGGACAGATCATAAAAATCGAAATTAAAGCAATAATATGTGATGCTCCTGCTAAATCATTTGTTTTAAAAGTAAAAGGACACAATGGATATGACAGCTGTACCAGCCTTATCGAAGGTGAAAATATAGAAGGACGTGTATGCTTTCCATACACATCTAATATTATGTTACGTAACGATGAAGACATTTTAACTGGTTCTTATAGTCTTGATTATCAAACTGGTGATACAATTTTAAAAAATATACCAAATCTAAGTTTAGTAACAAATATATCACTAGATTATATGCATCTAGTATGTTTAGGTGTTATGCGTAAACTCATTCTGCTATGGTTGACAGGACCTCTTAATATAAGACTATCAAATATAAATAAAGAAAAAATATCTAAGAGACTAATAAGGTTACGCAACAATATTCCTTCTAATTTTGCTCGAAGGCCAAGATCATTAAAATATATCAAGCATTGGAAAGCCATCGAATATCGGCAATTTTTATTATATACGGGTCCTATTATATTGAAAGGATTATTACAAAAAAATGCGTATATAAATTTGTAACGAACCACCCCCCGTGATCATTACCCGGCCGTCGATCCGCCGGAAGGCTGCCGCCCGGCGAACACCAGCCGGGCAAATGCAGCGGCGCTATGCGCCCTTTTTTATTTCGTTAATATTGCGACCGAAACGGGCCGTTATACGGCCGCTATACATTCGAAGCCAGGGCCGTTGTCTCGGCGCTTCCGAGGCGCTCCGAACACCGACGGAAAGCGCCGAGCATCGGTCCCTGCCGCACTACCATCGGAATACCACCAAATTCGTTCGGCGATAATTACCCCGATTAGGGGAACAATCGGGACGACGAATACCACCGGAATTACGCGAACGGGTAAATTTTCCGAATAAAAAGGGCGACACGGCCCCGAAAAAGACAATCCGTTTCCTGCTCCGATCAGAGTCCGTACGACGCCTGACACGAGCTCCGAAACCCAGACAGCTTCTCCCAGGAAAGCGAAAACGGGGTTGGGCGTACCCAGCCTCCGCCGAGAGCTTTCGGCATTTCCTAAAGAAGCCTCCCGTACGAACCTCACCCTGAATATTCGAGGTCGGGTGTACCCGGTCTCCGCGGAGAGTTCTCAGCGATATTCAGACAATCCTCGCACACCTCGCAACGACGAGATTCTACCGGTAGGGAGGCACCTGCCGCTGACGGGCGTTCCCGTCGAATCGTTGCATCCCGTCCTGCAACGCCATAACGATTCAAACCCGATATCCCGCAATTATAATAAGCGCGTGCTCTCTCACGCGCCACACGCTCTCGCGTTCCCCGCGCTCTCGCGCCCCGCGCTCTCGCAACGCGCGCTCTCACGTCTAGCGCTCTCGCGTGCCCGCACGCCCCGCGCCTACGCTCACGCGTAAACAACTCGCACGCCCGGCATTTAAAGAGCCGAAGAACAGTCGAAAAACGCGACGGCAATAAACCGATCCGTCATTTAATTCCGAGAACTTTAAACCACGGAAAGTCGACCGCGTTAATGTACGATCGGATAATTAAATAAAGGCTTTACCATTCGATCCGATCCGGCCCGTACGTTCAACACGCGGAACGCGTTTCAAGCACACATTGTACACGCATACATCGCCGAAATACATACACGTATACACGCAATACTACATACACGCATCTACTGTCAACACACTTTACCTTTATACACACACACACACACACACACATGATCACACTGTACATGCAAACACAATTAAATTAATAAAACAAATCTTTAACGAACTTCCGTGTTAATTGTCTCGTAGCCCTTTCCGAGCCCTGATCCCGCCTGAGCGAATCCGAGCCGTGCTTGAAAAGAGGCACGTTACAAATTTTTTGACATTACATGTAGCAATCACAATTCTTACGCATCCTACTTTAGCATATCAAATTTCTATTGTAGAATATGCAGAAAACTTATTAAAACATTTTATAAAGTCATTTCAAGTTATCTATGGTTCTAAATATATCTCACATAATATTCATAATTTACTACACCTTGCTGCAGATGTAAAAAAATTTGGTGCTCTAGATGAATTTAGTGCATTTAAATTTGAGAATTATATGTCTGTATTAAAAAGACTTATCCGGAAAACTAATCAACCATTACAATAATTAACAAGAAGATTTGCAGAAATTTAAACAATACACAATAATAAAATATTCAATATGTATTCAAATTATAAAAATTATATAAATTTTTACGATGTGGAAAAATATTTTGAAAAGTCCCATAATAATGGTCCTATTACGAAGAACCTTATTTGTGTTGAACAATATAAAATATTTTGTAATAATCAATATTATATTAACTGTGATAACCCAAAGAATAATTGTATTTCTTTTGAAAATGGACAGATAATATCAATTTTAAATTTTGTTAAATCTAATGACAATAAAATGTATATTATTGGCAAAATGCTTTTGCCAGTGGAAGATTTATATGAACAGCCTTGTTCTTGGACAACTTTAGGTATTAGTATTATGGTTGAAGGTTCTTGTCTTCAGGCATGGCATTTTAATGAAATTAAAGCAAAGATGTGGAAAATACCTTATAAAAAAATGTATATTATATTTCCGAAATTACATACAAATGAATAATACATAAATAATATTAAATTGCTTCTAATAATAGTGAAATGTAATTTAATCCAATATAAATTGTAAATATTATTATGCTTTTATTATAAAATTATCAATTGTTTATTAATATTATTAATGTTGAAAAATTTTGATTTGCAGCAATTATAATATGGCATATCACATTGTCGAATTCGAAGATGGCTTGCAAATTGTTCCTTCTGAATGGTTGAGTGAAAATAATAAGAAATGTGTTTGGCCACCATATACAAATCAAATAAAAATAAATCAAGCTATTTCAAAGAGAATATCTCCTTCTCACGATTGGCAATTATATAGTGATTCGTATTTTTGGTAGTTGAGTAATATAAATATTTTATTTATTTTATAAATTAGGATTAATGCATTAATATATGTATTAAATAATATTTTTCAATAATTAAATGAGATGTTATGTTCACATATTTGTTTATAACATATCAATTAAAATTTTATAATTTCCGAATATTTTTTTAAATTTAAAAGTAAACTATTTAAGATTAATAAAAGAAGAATTTATATACATTTATTTTATATACATTTATATACGATTATCGCAAGTGCCTTAAAAATAGTGGCGACCGTTACGAGGACCACCCTGTATGTAAAAAAATGTTGAAACTGACAATATCATTAATAAATATTTATTAGTTCTTTACACATTTAGTAATGATTCAGTAATAGTCAATTTTAATTGACTAATTAACTAATGCACAAGTGATATAATAACTCTAATTTATAAATTTTATATAATAATTAAAAATATATTATATTATATATTAATTAACTTTCAAATAGAGACATTCATACCACTCGACCAATACTAGCAAATAAATTAAACGGGCGAATTTGGAAGAATATTTTTTAGGGAGACGTATCTCTTGGTTTGAGATTACAAGACTCCCTTGATCATCCTCCAAACATCCCGTGAATAAATAGGCGAGAAAAATATAGGTCCGAAAAGTCGCTGAAGCAGGAATCGAACCTGCGTCTTTCGCTTGCCGGGCGACTGCTTTAACCAACTAAGCTATTCAGACCCTCCCGATCCAATACTTCTCTCTTGCCTTTTTAATAGATGTTAGTAAACAATAATTTGAGAACATTTTACCGGCTCTCAACGGTGAAAGATGTAAATTCTAATATTGTGTGTTAGCTCCATAATTAGGTCCAGGAGCAAATTAAATCAACTAATTAATAATTTTCTACCGGCTCTCATCTTTCCGGTAAAATGTTCTCAAATTATTGTTTACTAACATCTATTAAAAAAGCAAGAGAGAAGTATGGGATCGGGAGGGTCTGAATAGCTTAGTTGGTTAAAGCAGTCGCCCGGCAAGCGAAAGACGCAGGTTCGATTCCTGCTTCAGCGACTTTTCGGACCTATATTTTTCTCGCCTATTTATTCACGGGATGTTTGGAGGATGATCAAGGGAGTCTTGTAATCTCAAACCAAGAGATACGTCTCCCTAAAAAATATTCTTCCAAATTCGCCCGTTTAATTTATTTGCTAGTATTGGTCGAGTGGTATGAATGTCTCTATTTAAAATTTATTTGACTAGCGGTAGAAAATTATTAATTAGTTGATATTAATTAACGTTATATCATCATAAATATACAAACATTTCAAAATGCAAATATCACATAGTTAATAAAAAATAGTTATATTTTTATAAAATGAGCATAAATTTTATAGTTATTCACAGGTTTATTAATTCTATATGATATTCTTTTTATTGAACAATATTTTTAATTTTTTTTATATATTTTCAGACACATACGATAAAGCAAAAGACAAGCTTAAATTGGCTGAACACATTTCTGATATAGATGGCAATGATGAAAATGGTAATCTTAAAAAATCTAGACATAAACGTGCCAGAGAACTATAAGTTCTTCTTCTGAAAATTCAAATGATACATGTAACATAACCGATACATGTAATACGTGACATAACCGATAAATCGAAGACTTGTGTAAATGACTTTCCTAAAGTACCAAATGATTTAAAGAGCAAAATGGTCTGTGAAATAAAGAAACCATTGATAAAAAGTGTTAAGACAATAGCTAATATTCAATATGAAAAGAAAAATAATCCGTCTACAAGTTTACGTAATAAATCTATACATTATTTACAAGAGCATAGAAGATCAAATGAAGATCTTATTACAAAAAATTCAGATACAATATCTGCATCCACATCAGATTCTTGTAGTGTTAAGGGATTAGATACTTATAGTGTTAAGGGATCAGAAACTTGTAATGGTAATGAGATTGATTTAGGTAAGCATAATCTCTTATTGATTTTAAATTTTTGCAAAAGTTACATATTATTTAAGTTTTAATCAAGAGACACGGTAGCGCGCCAAGTACCGCGCAGCAACAGCGAGGCACTCCGTATCTTTACGCGAGTCGGATAGTTGAGAGTATCTCAGATTATCAGACCTCAATAACCGCTAAACCGATCGAATTCTTGATAGGCTTAATCGATAGCTTGGGTTTGAATTATATAAGGAAAGTGTTATTATTTCCGCTCTACATGATCTATAAACAGAGACATTAAGATGCAAAGTCTCAATGTTAAAATTTATCATTAAGAAACGTCTCCGTCGTCGTCGTGGTCG